>MU672471.1:9085-28562 GCA_026770625.1 Nicotiana glauca | reverse complement strand
AAAGGGAAGCTGAGTCCCAGGTTCATTGGCCCTTTTGAGATACTCAGGAGGATTGGAGAGGTGGCATATGAGCTAGCTTTGCCACCCAGTTTGTCCAGCGTGCATCCGGTATTCCACGTTCCTATGCTCCGGAAGTATGTTGGGGATCCGTCTCATGTGTTGGACTTCAGCACGGTTCAGCTGGATGATGATTTATCTTATAATGTGGAGCCGGTGGCTATTCTGGGTCGACAGGTTCGGAAGTTGAGATCCAAGGATATGGCTTTAGTAAAGGTGCAGTGGAGAGGTCGGCCCGTGGAGGAGGCTACTTGGGAGACCGAGCAGGAGATGCGGAGTAGATATCCCCACCTATTTGAGACTCCAGGTATGCTTCTTGACCCGCTCGAGGACGAGCGTTTATTTTAGTTGGGGAGAATGTGACGACCCGATCTGTCGTCACGTGAGTTACTGCCCCATTTTCCCCGTTATATGCTTGTTCATGTTTCAAATATATGTACTTGGTGAATTTGAGTCAATTCGGATTGAGTTTGGTAGGAAATGGGATGACTAGTCTCTTTAATGAAGGAATAGTTTGGAAAAGTCAAATGGACATTGACTTGTGAGTTAGAGGGCTCGGAATCGAATTTCGATGGTTCGGTTAGCTTCGGGGGATGATTTGTGACTTAGGAGAGCGATCGGAATCGAATTTGGAGGTCCGGTGTAGAAATAGGTTTGAATTGGCAAAGTTGGAATTTTGGCAATTCAGGTCGATAGGTGAGATTTTGATCTGAGGGTCGGAATAGAATTCCTAGAGTTGCAGTAGCTTGGTTAGGTGATTTTTGATATGTCTGCAAATTTTTAGGTCTTTCGGACGTCGTTTGGTCGGGTTTTTGATTGAATGTGAGATTTGGAAGCCTTAGTTGAACTTAGGCTTGAATCCGTCGTGATTTGATGATTTTTGTGTTAATGATCGTGTTTTTATGATTGGAACAAGTTTGAATAACGTTATAGGATGTATTGGTATTTTTGGTTGAGGTCCCGGGGGCCTCGGGGTGATTTTGGGGGTTCAAACGGACCATTTTTGGTTGGTATTGAGATCAAATTTTCTGCTGTAAGTGTTGCAGACTATTGTTCATCGCGTTCGCGTGGTGATGGACGCGAACGCGTAGAGTAATCTTGGGAGCCTAGAAGTTATGCCTTCGCGTTCGCGAGGGAGAGGATGCGAACGCGTAGTTGTGGAGTCTGGCGCTTCGCGTTCGCGTTAGTCTATCCGTGTTCGCGAAGGAGGAATTGGGACAAGTGGAATTTTGTTATACGCGTTCGCGTGAATGGAGGTTGCGTTCGCGTGAAGTCAGGAAGCTGTGTAACGCATTCGCGTTGTCAAGGGTCGCGTTCGCATAGGTTCTTTTTGATATTTTTAAATGTTGGTCTTCGCGTTCGCGTGGCTTGTGTCGCGAACGCGATGAAGAAAAGGATGGGCGGACAGAAGGTTTTTATAACATAACATCCGCGAGCAAAAACCCATTTCCACCATTGTTGAGCACATTTTGGAGCTATTGGACGAGGGAGTAAGAGGATTTCACCTAGGTTTCGATTAGAGGTAAGTTTTATGAGCTAATTTCGTAATATTATTGTAGAATCATCATCTAAATCTATGAAAATTGGGTGGAAATTGGAAAATTTAGGGCTTGGTTTTTGGTATTGAAAATTTAGAATTTGAAGGGGCTATTGGACTCCGATTTTGATAAATTTTATACGTACGGACTCGTGCTGAGACGAGGATTCCGAAAATGTAAATTTCGTAATTTTTCGAGAAGTGGGCCTGGGGCTCGGGTTTTGCCAACTTCGTATTTTTGGGTATTTTTCGAGTTCTTTCAATTGGGTTATGTTCCATTAGCTTATTGTAACCTATTCCTTATGGTTTTGGTCAGATTCTTCACTCGAGGAGGTCGATTTGCGAGGAAAGCGCAAGGCGAGCTAGGATTTTGGTCGGTTTGAGGTGAGTGGTAGTTATGAATAATATACTGAGGGTTTGAAACCCCGTATTTGCACTATACAGTGCTATGTTGATATGAAACACGCGTCTTGTGATGAGCGTGGTGATATTGTGACTGGGGATTCGGACTTGGTCCATCCCGATTGATGGTTTACTGTACTTATTGACCGAGACTGAGCTTATATCCGTGCATTTGGGCTAGTTGCCATGTTTCGGGCCTTGTGCCGATCTGTCGAACCTTAGGGGAGCCTGTGGAGCTAAATGACCACTATACCTGTTGAACACATACTCTCAGTCGTACTCTTAACTCTAAAATATATCATGAACCGGTATTAGCTCAATGCACTCTAAATGAGAATACCTAGGGTTGAATACCCTGTTCTAACTGAGTGGGCCCGAGAGGCGAAGTCTATATTGACTGAGAGGGATCAAGGACCCATAGTGAGGTACTCGATATATATACCGGATCGGGCTACACGCCGCAGCAGTATATACATATACATGTATTGGATCGGACTGCACGTCGCAGTATTATATATATGATATATATATGGATCAGACTGCACGCCGCAGTGTTATATATATATGGATCGGACTGCACGCCGCAGTATTTTAGCGCTTGGGCTGAAGGAACCCCTCCGGAGTCTGTACACACCCCACAGTGAGCGCAGTTACTCTTATATTAGATCGGGCTGCACGCCGCAACATTATATATATATTATATTGGATCGGGCTGCATGCCGCAGTATTATATATATTATATTGGATCGGGCTGCACGCCGCAGCAGTATTAGTAAGGATCGGGTTGCACGCCGTAGCAGTGTTGGATAACTATTGGACCGTAGTAGACTAAAACTGGACTTTTCCCCCTTTTAGAATTGTTCTTACTTGTACTGTTACTTATAGAACTGCATAGTGTTCTTACAGGTTTTCTTTCCTTCAGTTATTATTTATTTCTATTACTCACTGAGTTGGAGTACTCACTCTACTCCCTGCACTTTGTGTGCAGATACAAGGATTCTGGAGGGCAGTTGATACCGTGTTGCTATATCAGTTAGTTGCGGAGTTATCGAGGTAGCTGCCGGCGTCTGCAGGACCTGATCTTTCCTTTTCGTTATCTCTTTTACTCTTGCTTTAGACCTGGCTTGTATAGGATATTATTCCGTTGTATGTAGAGGCTCAGACTTGTGACACCAGATCCTGATGGGCTGTTATTTCAGTTATTTTGTTTTCCGCACTCATCTTATCATTATGAAAACAGGAGATTTTACCTAATTTGGAATATTTGAAATAATAATTGGAATGGTAAATGGGTAATGGTCGGGCTTGCCTAGCAATGTGTTGGGCGCCATCACGACCGGGGTTTGGGTCGTAACAACTAATTGATATAGTTTTATTCTATAAACTTTAGTGCTATTGGAAATTTATTATGTAAGTAATGAAATTCATTATTTGATTAAATCTTCAGCCGAAAGAAATTTTTTAGTTGATTTTGACATTGGTAACCGAAAAATGAATTATTGAAAATCGCCAAACAAAAAAAGAATTACGGAAAAATGGAACAGAATACAAGTTTATTACAATTATAAACAACTTTATACTACAATGACACAAACTCAATATTTTGTAATGAGAAAAAATAACTTCAATAATTTGAAATTAAGTGTAATAATGTTGCCTAAAAACATATTTTGAATAACAATCCAAACCATTTATTTCTTGTCCATGTGGCACATATCAAGCACCCCATTGAAGATTAATGGACCAAATAGTACTGGAGGGGATCCGATTCCGTTACGATAACGCATCTTGTCCATTACGGCGGCCTGCGTCCTCTCTCGTCATCTAAGAGTTCTAGCATATAAGGAGCATGGAGTTACTATATATAAGGAGCATAAGTCGACCATCGCACCCACACATGAACAATTATATGATATTTCCCTTATAGAATGCGAATGTCAGCTCAATCAATTTGATCTTTATCCCAAAACGTTATTACTAAATAATTATAAAAGCACCAATATACATACACGTGAACATTATTGTTTAACCTAAACTCTAATTATTTTAATTAATCAATTAAATTTATCGAACGAGGCCACAAACAATTATGTTATTCCCACTGAATGACTTTTACTTGAACAAAGATAAGAGGACAATGTTAAGGCTATAAATGAAAACAACAAAACCACAATAAAGTTAAGTGAAAAAGAGATTCTTATATTGCAGTTCTTGGCTGCCAAGAACAGTTGAACAACGCTAATTATGGAGAGAAAATACAATAATAATTTTAATATAATAACATCGTGAGAGAATGAATCAGAATAGGTTGGAGAACGAGAGTATTTATACTATCATCTAGTTGTAACTATTTCCTAATATTGTGCTCACCTGTTATCAGTGTTGTTAGCATATCTCGTATGTTACGCCTCGCGAATTTATCACTGAGGAGATAATAGATAATCCCAACTATCTTAAAGTTTATTGGTACGAGGGATTTATCATCCCGATTTTCGATGGTTATCTGAATGGCCTACTCTGATATAGTACTATCCGATATATACAACAACAACCCAGTATAATTTCATTTAGTGGGATCTAGGGCAGACCTTATTCAAGGTCACTTTCTGCTAGTCTTCCTCGGTAGAGAAAAAACAACTTATGTACGAGGGTGGAACAATCAGAGGGCCAGTTCCCTTGGTATTTGTTGTCACCTCGAGGATGGGCTGGAAGATAGTATCGATATTGTGTCAATTGACGATGATGAGGAAGAAATTTAGGATAAGGATTACTCGCGGGCATCTGCTGATAACTTACCGTTAGAAGCCTATGTAAATGACTTGGAGGTTTCCGTTAAGAGTGCATGAGAGCTCGTCTGAGCTAACAATGCTGATAAGGTAAATTTGGCCAAGCAACTAAAAGAGTTCGGGGGTGGGGGGGTGGGGGGTAAAATGTGATAGTCTAAAATTAGATAGACTCAGAGACTTGGTCAAATACTACTTAAACTGCAGATTCTGCACAAGGTAAAAAGAATCCGTCAAGTTGAGATAGCGATGAAAAATATCTGAATACTCTTGCGAATTCTATCTCACGAAGTAATGTAAAACTATTTCCGAAAAAATGGATAACCCCTTAAGAATCCGGATGAAGGCAATAGAGACGAGGATACTTAGGTGCGTCCTACTTTGAAATTACTGATGAAATATATGAGGTGACTGTTTTATTTGACATGGAGCAACAATAACTTTGAAATTATTTCACAGTGACTCTCACATAGAGTTTATTGTCACATTGTAATGTTGTTGAAAGAATAGAGCTGAGGGATTCACTATATGCTATGACTGGAGATATGATTATACCTTGGCTTGTTTTTGGTTATTTTAATATCATATGGGATAAGGAAGAAAAGTTTGGGGAATAGCCACTATCATGGAATGAAGTGGGGGACTTTAGACATTATGTACACTTACAACTTGTTTGATCTTGGCTTTGACGGGAGTATATACACTTAGTGGAATGGAAGAGCTAAAGAAGATCGTGCCTTTAAGAGATTAGATAGTTGTTTAGCTAACCTTGAATTCCAAGAGATGCTGCCAGGATTGGAGGTTACTCATCTATCTAAGATTGGGTTTGATCATAGACCAATGTTACTTTCTTGTAACCCTAATGCTGCCCTGTGAGCACGTAATTTTTGTCCTACGTCAATTACTCCCAGAAAATTCAAAATTTAATAATTTTTCTTTGTTTGCAATTTTATGGATTTTGTGGTATTTTCCGTCATTGTTTGCATTTGCATGTACGTGTTTATTTTGTTTAAACTAAGGGAAAAATACAAAAATAAGTTGCATTTGCCTTTGGGATCTAATTTTGAAATTAAGATTAATTAAGCAAGTAGTTGTTTCACAAAAAATAAAAAGATTCACAAAAATAGCATATTTTGTGCATTTTAGTGTTTAGGGTATATGTAATTGCCAGATTTTCATTGAACATTCTAACAAATTGCACGGGGCGCCCTATTTGGGCGCCCCTTTTTAACCCGTAGCCGTTTTGTCTTTTTGTTTGCATCCGTACCCACTTCTTAAAACTCTTCATCTTCCCTTTATAACTGAGAAACTTCAGCTCTAGAGCTGAAGTTTCCAGGTTACTAAATAAAAACTTCAGCTCCAGAGCTGAAGTTTTTAATTTATACGTAGAGTTGAAGTTTCCGGGTTACTTCAGGTCTAGAGCTGAAGTTTCTAGGTTACTAAACAAAAACTTCAGCTCTAGAGCTGAAGTTTTTATTTTATAACTGACAAACTTGAGCTCTAGAGCTGAAGTTTTTTAGTTACAACATAGAAACTTCAGCTCTAGAGTTGAAGTTTCCTAGTTACAACATAGAAACTTCAGCTTTAGAGCTGAAATTTTTATTTTATAACTTTCAAACTTCAGCTCTAGAGCTGAAGTTTCCTGGTTACAAAACAATAACTTATAAATAAAACTTCAGCTCTAGAGCTGAAGTTCGCGAGTTACAAAATAAAAACTTCAGCTCTAGAGATGAACTTCAGGCCCGGCTACTAAAATGCTGAAGTTTTGTGTAATTGCCTTTGCTACTTCAGCCCCGTGTGCTGAAGTTATCTGAAAAAGCGGGTACGCTTGCAATTTTTTTGCAAAGCGGGCACAGGTTAAAATGTGGCACAAAAAGCAGGTATAGATTCAAATGCCCCAAATCTGGCGATTACATATCGTGCAAAGATAAATCTAGAAAATCTATCTTCTTCAGTTACAGCAAAGCATGAAACTAGCAAGTTCTAATCACATATTCTATTTGTAAAGGCTTATCTCAAATAATAACTACAGTGAAGAGCAAGAACTGTGGTATTGAAAAAGAAGAAGAAAAGGAGGAAAAGGGGAGGAAAAGGGAAGCTGAAGTTTTTTAAAAAGCGGATACGGGTGCAAACAGAAAGACAAAGTGGCTACAGGTTAAAAGGGGGCACCCAAATAGGGCGCCCCGTGCAATTTTTACCAACTGTGATTTTTCTTTTAATTTGGTATTTGATTATGTGTTATATTTGTTATTGTTTAGTATTTTTTGATAATTTGGATAAGGATTGATTTAGGTTTATATTTTTATTTTTATTATAATTACTTAGAAAATAAAAAATAAAAAAAAAGGAAAGGAATTTGATAAAGAGATGGAAAATTAGAATTGGGCCAATTCTTCAAACCCAAACCTTTAGCCCCAATTCTAGCCCAAAAGAACCCACCTAAACTCGTTCAAACCTGCACCAGACCCGCCCCTATCCAGTCCATCTCCACACCTAGCAAACGACGATGTTTGGACACCCTTTGATCAAGGCCGGCGATCTCATTTGATCGAACGGTCCATAACCTTACCTATAACCCGACCTGTCCATTCCCTGAATCGGTCCAACACCCTACTAACCAAAATGACCTCCTTTGGAAGGTCCAAACGGATCGGGACTGTCGATTCCCATTGATCAAATGGATCATGTTAATTTTTAATTTTAATATACCCAACTCCTATAACCCCTACCCCCAAATCAGAACCCTCCCTCTCATTCCTCTCCTTCATATCATTAGAGAACCAAACATAATGCCGCCTTCCACTGCCTTACTCCGCCCACCATAAATCGCCTCACGGCGGTTCCGGTGGCCCAATGACCTCCAAAATTACACCTTAGAATCCCCTCACTCCCCTCTTTCAAAATTCGTAACTCGTCACCATCAAACATCCCTGAATCTCTTCGAATATTGATTTGAAGAGATGAATCCTAGCAGCTGCCACCTCCAAATTCTCCCAAATTAACACCCTAGGATCCCTTCCCTTCCCTTTTCCCTAATCTACAAGTATTTTCCCTCAAATCCATGCTAAACTCCTCGAATCTTAAATCCCAAATCCGAGTTCCAGGAGACAAATATAAAATTCGAAATTGATGATGACGGTTCAAGTTTTAAAACTGGTTTTGTCACAAAATAATGTTACTCACTTATTTTGATAAAAAACAAGCGACTAACATTATTTGGTGATGAAGTCGGAAAGTCAAGATACCAAGTCGATTTCTAGTTTAGCCAGTGAGTTATTCTATATCATTTCTTTTATTTTTCCACCTATGCCTCTTCTTCTTCTCTTCACTTTCTCTGAACAATTTAGTTAAGGTTTAAATTAGGTTGGTATTTTTGAAACTGTTGATTATCCATTTCATTTTTCTTCAGTTCATGTTTGTGTACGTTATTATTCAGTTATATAATTGATTTTGATTCACATGTTTTCTTTCTTTTGATTTTAATAAAATCACTGAAAGTGAATTTAGGTTCTAGGATCAGATAGTTAACAATTCAAGTCCATGGTATGGCTAAGTATTGAAATTGACACCTTGATTCTAATTGTCTGTGGTTTTGGTAGAAGAACACTGAAATGGTTCATTTTAGGAGATTTTAATAATGGTGAAGGGATAATACACTACTAAACTAATGAATTAATAAATAAAAAGATCAGTATTGGAAATGACAGCCTGTTAAGTACCTTTAGAGGTGGAAAATCAGAGAACAAGGGGGAGCAATTAAGAATTCTGAAACTGAGTGGCCTGCCAATACCAAATGTTAGTGCACTATTAAACTAATAAATTAAATTAATAAAAAGGGATTGGTATGGCTGTTTGAGTGCCTTTAGGAATTGGGCAGAGATAACATGGGGGTCATAATAAAAGGTTTAAGGGAAGGCATGTACAAAGGGGACAGCCTGGAAAACAAAGTATATGGGATAAAAGATTAAAAAGACCTGCAAAAGAAAAGAGGAAGGGTATAAAACAGGGGGCAATTAGAGAGAAAAGGGATCAGACCTGAGAGACCTTAAGAGAGAATACACTGAAGAGAGACTTGGAAAAAAAAAATAATAATAGAGTCTCGTTAGTGACTAGTCCTATTCATGTTCTGAAGACAATAACTATACATTTTTAGATTGGAAGTGTATTGATTGAGTCTTTAGAGAAGCTACCGTAGTTCCAGTTTGAGTGAGGGTCACTATTCCATTGGGTATCAAGTTGATTTCATAGTTCACTCCAATTTTTCTTTTAGACTATTCCCTTCCTGGAAGTTTCGACTGTTCTATTGTTATTTGGGAGCTGACTTCATATCCAATCGTTGAATCTAGGATTATCATCTGCTGTTGTTTACTGCTGAGTAACCATCTCTTTTCCTTTGTCAATTTTCAGGTATTTCATTTGAAACTTGAATGGAACTAATGCTTATATGAAATTGTTGTATAAGGATGTAATTGCTGGTTGAAGAAAGAAGTTTTGTTCGGCAGTTTTACTGGCTTTTACCTATTTTAAAGTTGATTGCATTATGTTTTTAGCTGCTCCTTAACCAAGCTTTACTTTCTTCTAATTCGTAACTAATCAAGTAATCAGTACTATATATGTATTCTGAGACTAGTATGGAATTTGTTGTGAATGCTCTCAATACAATAGCATCGTAGGTTAGATATATGTATTTAACCTAATAGTTATTAACGGAAGGACTCGTTTGCTTGGCTGTGAGTTTATTTGGTTTTGAGTGCATTTGAGGGTTATATGTTTGTTAGTTTAGGCTACTTGTGTTAGATCTGGTTCTCTTGTGCATCACACTTCCAAGTTTAGTTGTGTATAGCTCAAGGTGTGGCATAGTATATTCAGGTTATTCATGACATTCCTGTTGGTTCAAATCTTAAATGAAGCTCAAGTTTATATATTTCTTTTCTCGTTCTTTTTGTTTGGTTTTAAGGTCTGCCACTGGTTTTGTCAAGATTCCAACACATATGGTTTTGCTAACATACTGGTTAATTCATACCAAAGCTGTATTAATGTAGTTAAGCATTTTGATATGGGTACTAATTTCTGAGTGTATGTGTTTTGAACGTCCATATTTGCTTCAAAAATGGAAGCCGCGTGGTTAGGGTGTTGCTGTTTCAATTGAGACAATGAGTATCAATCAGAGACCATGTATGCTGAGATTCTTATTTTGCATTAAGTTTTCCTTTTGGGTTTTCATAATAAATTCAGTCGTCCCTCTTGTGTTAGTGTGGCAGCTGGTGATTGGGACTCAAGTTAAGCCCAAGCTACATAAAAAAAAATGAAATAAAGTAAACCTTTAATCTCAAGCCCCTTTCAGATTGTAATTTAGATTCAGCTTGATTTTTAAAAAAAAATGGTTTCGATTTCTTTAGACCCTAGTTCATCGGTAATCCCTTTTATTAGTTTGGGGTGAGCCGTAACTAGATAACTCATAATTCTTGATCCTCGTGAATTAGTGTAGAAATGAGAACAAGTTGGGGTGTGCTGCGCCAAATAAAAGTACTAATTATGTGACCCTCTTTAATAATTTCTTTAAAAGTATTTAAAGCTCGAGGCACGCCATTTAGCTAATTTTCATGGCCGTCGCAAAGTGCAAACGCGTAGTTGCTCTAGGCGCATGTTTAATAATATTACCTTCTTAAATTCGGGTGTGCATTTCGTGTGACCCAAATCCAAATCCTATAACGTTGAATAAAATGTGTTTCGGATTACAGGTATATTTCATGTGACGTGATCGAAAGACACGTTTTAAATGACGTTCAATCTTCCTTAAAATTATTTAAAAGCGGTAAATGATTTAAAATTGCACATAGGTTCAAACTGTACTAAAATCAGATAATTAAGCCAAATATGACAGTTGAGCGACTGTGCTAGAACTACGGAACCCGAGAATGCCTAACACCATCTCCCGAGTTAACAGAATTTCTTATCCGAATTTCTGGTTTGCGGACTGTAAAACAGAGTCAATCTTTTCCTCGTTGGAATTTGAACCGATGACTTGGGACACCATAAATCTCCCAAGTGGCCACTCTGAATCTTTTGATAAATGAATCTCATTTCGATTGTCCTTAAAGTGAAAAAACTCCCTTTATTATACCTCTTTCCGAGGGTAGTAGTGGAAAAGGAGGTGTGACAGCTCTGGCAACTCTGCTGGGGACCGAACCCAGAACCACTGGTTCAGGGTTCAAGAATTCGAGCTTGGAATAATTGTTGTATTTGGCTTATTTATTATTTGATTTTTATTACATGTTTTGGCTTAAATGTGCTAAATGTTACTTTTTACAACCTTGATAATTTTGAACTGTGTATATAAATTGTCTTCTTACGCACCCCCTCTGAGTCTTCTTGAAATTAAAATTAGGCATTTGCTTAACATAGCCCGCTTTCTTTGATATAGCCGAGGTGCTTGGCACTCGGTGAAGGATTTTAGTCACACATATTTTAGGCGGGGAGCACCACCAGTTAAGCCGGAAAGCAATGCTACCGGTATGTGACCCTTTTCGGCTCGAGTTGTCCGCTCGAGTAAGCCAGTCTAGATACTCTCTCCAATAATATTTGAACCTAGATGAACAAACCTCATGCTGGATATCCCTAGTAGGTTCGCTTTATGTGCATTTGACCTTGGAGACTCAACACAGGGGTTGGGTCTGTCTAGAACAGGTGTACCCAAGACGAAAGACCATCCTGACGCATCTTACTTACTACTTACACATTCATTTGCTTCGGGGTTGCATGTTGACTGGCTTTTTAAAAAATGAGAGGAGAATTAAAAAATGAAAAAAAGCTGGAAAAAGAAAAATGTTTTTGAAAAAAAGAGGGAATATTTTTTTTCCTTTTAACCAAAGAATTTTCTGTTTTCCTTTTTTTTTTGAAAAAATAATTGATTTTATTTCTGCCAAGTCCGGCTGAACTACGTAAGTTTGATTCTCACCGGATGTGAGATACGTAGGCAATCCATATTGGGTTCAACTATTTTGGAAAATAATAAATTTAGGGGTAAATAAATGTCATTATTTTTGTCGTAAGTAAAGGTAATGCCATTCTTGGGTAAAATAGCCAAACATCTACAAAAGGGCGCTGGAGGGCTGTTTTGCAAGAACAACTACCTCTAGTCATTTCTTAAAAAACACTTTTTTTCGGTTAGCAAACACAACCTTTAAATCTTCTTCAAGTGCTAAAAGACCGTATTGATGAAACCGGATATTTTTATAAAATGGCGCGAAACAATGATGATTTTCTCTTTATATAAATTTTTTTTCATAATTTGTATATGGTTTAGGAGAGTCTTAACCCTTTTTTTTTTATATTTTATCTAGGATCACCATGAGTTTTCCACAAAGAAGTGGCCAGAAAAAGGGTAAGGGACGAAACACCTCATATGTTCACGATTCCAGATAAGACCCCGAGCAGTCTTTGTAATTGGTGAGCTAGTTTTGCTACCTGGGAACGAAATCAAGTATTTAAACACCTCAAGTTCCTCACAAATATCATGGGAATTGAACCTAACAGGGATTTAATTGAGGCTCTAGTGGGTTTTTGGGACCCAACAAACAATTTCTTCAGGTTCAAAGGTTGTGAAATGACGCCCACATTGGAAGAATTAGGTGGGTTCACAGGATTGGGGAGAGACCTTCACGGAAAAAAGCCTGCTGCTCCAAGAAAAGTTGGTGTGAACAACTTTTTAAAGAAATTATGCCTCCGTCGCATTCCAATGGGTTGCTTAAATGAAGGTTGGGTTTCACTAGAAGATATCTATGATAGGTTTGGGGACGAGAAAGGGTTTGAGAAATTCTCGGGCGTAGAATTCATCAACCAATTGAGTTACTACGCTTGGAGGAAATTGAGAATCTTCATGTTCACGATATCATTTCAAGGGACCATTATCTTTCCAGAGCATGATGGGCGCATCAGAATTCAGCTATTGGCAGTAGTCTCGTATTTACAAAGTAGCGAGGAACATACCATTCTTCCCATGATTCTAGGAGACATTTTTCGAGCTTTGACCCGATGCCAAGAAGGTGGAGATTACTTCGAAGGATGCAACATTCTGTTGCTGATGTGGTTCATAGAGCACCTTTATCATCATCCAATAGTGGTAAATTTCAACGAAAACTAGTTGAATTACATTCGTTGTCATCCAGGAAGGGGCGCAAGTTGTAATCTTCCAAATGGGGTGAGGGTTTGGCAGGAATTATTTGGTTCATTGGATGCAGATATACTCACTTGGAATTATTATTGGTTCCCTTCCGCTAGGGTCATGCATATGTTGACATATCGCCCATTCATCATACTCATGGGTTTTTGTTCCCAACCCTGCGCACCCCTATGCGTCATACGTCAGCTAGGGAGAGAACAAAAGAGGCCCTCGATCGAGGACATGCATCCGTTCGTATGGGAATTCACAGGGGAGGAACCCCCAAGGGAATCTTATGAACAAAAGGTTTGGTTTGGTGGTCGATTTTCTGATGTAGATGAGATGGTAGCAGACCGCGAACCTGGGGAGGTAAGCCTTGCATACCTTGTGTGGTTTCACAACCAGGCCGCCCCTGAGCAAAGACCCGAAAGATCCATATGGCACGCAGTTGATTGGGAGAAAGAGATAGAATCCAGAGTTAGAAATTCTAAAAGGGAAGTAGCAGGAGAGTTTCAATCTCGTATTGACACTTTACAAGAAGATAAGGGAATACTGGAAGCAGCCATGGACGTACAACAAGCGGATTTTGAGCAGGAAAGGGCCCAATAGGCACGAGAGAAGCAAGCACTCAAAGCCCAAATTCAAAAGATGAAGACAACTGCAGAAAAGAGTCAAGCTAATGAAAAACTCATAGTCATTTTGAAAAAGAAAGCCCTCGAATGTCAAGAGGACTTGGGAAAATCTGAAGCTGCTTTAACAAGGATCCGGGCCAGATGGGCAAGAGGTGAAAAAGAGCGGGCACATCATATGCAGCAGATGAAGAGGGTCTACGAAGGGACCGTCACCATTCTGAGAGAGAGAGAGAATAGTCACTCTCGAAGATAAGGTAGTCAGGCAAGCTAGAGATTTCAGAGCAGATAGGAAACACTGTTATGACCTGATGGTGCGGATGGAGGAACAAATGCATAAGTTTCAAGATCAACTCCTTCATAACTCTCAAGTGCTGGAAATGCGGGATCAATAGATAGGGCGGTTGCTGCAAGAAAATAGCAGGATTAGAGAAGGGGTCAGAATCATCGCACATTACATTACTAAAAAATGTCGAGTATGCGAGGACATGACCCGCGCCACCTTTTTTTGCGGCAGTGATGACATTCGTCAAGCAAATAATGAACGATTTGGAGAGGCTTCAAAGGGATCTTGCACAAAGGCCCGCGACAAGGCCGAATGATGCCTCGCGGGTCCCAGGAAATGTCAGGGCCTTAATGTATTCCTAATCTTTGTTTGAGTCTGTACTTTCTCTTTAAAGTGTGTAAGTTTGTCAGTTGGTCTTTTCCAGTTTGCTTTGTCGTCCTTTCAAAGTTTGTAACTTTTTCCAAGTGTTATAATAAGAGCAGTTATTTTGTGACAGTTAGAACTATGCACTGTCTGATTCATGCGGGGTCATGATACATAGGCAATCTCCATAAGATTCGACCACAACTAAAAAATAAAGTATATAAAGAAAAAGAAAAAAAAGAAAAAAAGAAAAGAGAGAGAATCAAATAAAAAGTCGTGAGTTACAATGAAAGGAGAGATCACAATTAGGAAAAGCCGGGATAACACAAGCAGCCAAGCAAATGCATAATAGGAACTGTTAACTACTTAGGTGCATTCATTCCCCAAATGTGCGGGTAACAATATGTTAAATGCCCTAACGATAACATGATGGTTTCATTCTGTCATATCATACTAGCAAAGTGGTTGGTTTATGGTTTTAAAGTAACTCTTCCATACAACACAAAGGCAAAAGGCAATGGCAAAGAACAACAGAACTGAGTAGGTTGATACCGATGCCCGAAAGCAGTGGTTTGAATAGGACAATGGGTTGGTAGAAGAAGTAAAGATGTTGAGACAACAGTAGCGAATATGTATCGGGCATGGATGACTGGGAAAGCACCACCCCCGCCACCACCTAGCTTCCTAGACGCTGTCCTTACCCAAACTTCGGACACAACGCTAGGAGATCCTCCATACTCTCCATATTTACCCGCTTATCACAGCTTTCCCAACCACCCTAGTAGCTCTATCACTCGTCGTCCAACTATCTTTTCCCAGAAGTGCCCTCCGGTCACATCCACTATTCTCGACAATGAATACCCGCCCAAATCTCATAACACCCAATATTACCCATCCGAGGTTGCTCACAAGGTTCCCAACTCGCACAAGCAAGCCCACAGGATGAGCCTCATGTTGAAAATGAAAAATTCACGAGAAGAGAAGGGCTAAATGGGGTACCCAGGAAGTTGAAAAGCATAGAACAGTCCTTAAGGGACACGCAAGAAATGAGGGATCAGGGTAGCGTGGATTACAAAGAACCATCCATGTCTCCTGGCATTCGCCTACCCATGGGGTTTAAAGTACCAAAATTTAGCTTATATGATAGGTTCAGGGATCTGGTAGCCCACCTGAAGGTTTATTGCAATGAAATGAGAAGTGTGGGAGAGAAAGATGACTTGATGGTGGTATATTTCAGTGAAATCCTAACTGGGGCAGCTTTGGACTGGCATAATCGTCAAGTTGTTGATAAGTGGCCTACACTGGGTGACATGGCTCAAGACTTTGTCCGATACTATCAATGCAAAACAACTGTTACCCCATACCGCTCCTCCCTATCTAAGATGGAAAAGAAGCTGGAGGAAAGCTTTAAGGAGTTTTGGCTCAGATAGAGGGAGCAAGCTGCTCGAGTCAGTACCCTGATTGGTGAGGAAGAAATGGTTGAGCATTTCCTACAAGCCCAGGGGACCACCTACTTCAATCACTTGATCCCGACCATGGGTAGACCTTTTGATGAGGTGTTAAGAATGGGGGCATTAGTAGAAGAGGGAATCAAGCCAGGAAAAATCATGAGTTGGTCGAAAGACATTTAGAACATCCCAGCAAGCTTGGGTGGGGAAGGAAGGAGCAGAAAAGATGATCCGATGAGTTCTCCTGATCAATACTCCCAGCCCGACACCGTCCCCATGAATATCCTTGTGCACTAGGTGACCCTTCCCAATACTACTTCTCTCTACAGAACTCCCAGAGTCATATACCACTTTTCCGGTACCCGGTTCTACAAAATACTTATCTACCCTCACGAGCCTTTCAGGAACCCTCTGGATAAGGTTTCCTGCCCAATCAAGCATGTAGGGATGAGATGTTGTGGAAGAAGAAAGCCTACACTCCGTTGGAAGGGTCATACGCCAATATGTTCCAGAGGCTTAGGAGTTCGGGCATGTTGAATCCTATCCAGATAAAAATACCAAACCCTCTTCCAAAGAAGTTTGACTTTCCCCAAAGGTGCACATATTGCTCGAATGCCCCGGGACATGACATAGAGAAGTTTTGGATTCTAAAGAATGCGATTCAGAAGCTTATTAATGTAGGCGACATTGTCGCACCAAATCTAGATGCGGCAGACATTAGCCAAAGTCCATCGCTTATGCAAAATGTGAAGTACATGTTGGGTATGATTTATTTGGAAATGGATTTTGCTAAGAACAATGTGATGGAGACTTGCAAAGGTCTCAGTACTCTTGATGCAAAAGTCAGTGGCTAAGATGGTGAGTTAGTCGATTGGAAAAACGCTCTTTTCTTGGTTAGCCAGGGAGATGTCTTGGTGGTTCATTTTGTGGTCATTTCTGTTATCTGGGTTATTTTTAGGGTTGTAATCCGGACATTTTCTTGCGGTCAAACCTCTTATCCTTTCATTTTGTCTAGCCTATTTAGTCGTAGTTGTTTGTTTAGTATTGTCTAGGTTTGTTCTAAGGATTGTACACCAGTTTATTGTGCTTGTTTTGTTGTACAAACTCTTTCCCCATCTGTCTAATACAATTCTCTGTTTTCCATTATTTCTAGTCATTTTCTTTTGTTTAGGTCCTTCCTCGTTATAGCTCTTTTCCTCTCGACTTTAGTGACATGACATACACGCATAATTCTAGGCCTAAGCTTAAAGGTTAGTTCAATCATGAAACAATTGAGAAGATGATAGGGGCATTTGAAGGAAATAAGAACAGATCATTTGAAGCCTGAACCATGTTAAACAAGGGCAGGTGGAACATAATGAAACCCTATTGAAACACATCATGTCATGTTGGGTTGAAGCTAACGGCCAGTTGTCCAAATTGGCAGGGGCCGTCCGTGGTAACAAAAAGTTTGTCCAACAGTACTTAAAATTGACAAAAGATGAATGTGCAGGATATTGTTATCAAGTCTGGTACAATCAGAAGATGTTACAAATGTTTTCCTTAGTTTGTTTAATTGTGTTGTACTTGGCAAGTTTTGAAGATTGGAATGACGGAAGCATTTTGTTCTGATATCTAAACACTTTATCCTTTGTTACCCCTATGAACCTTATTTATTTTCTTTCATACCCCTCTTTTGGAATCGGTAGCGAAGTTTAGAAACGCAAGCGCAAAAGATAAGTAAAGGAAAAAGAATGAAAAGAGAAAGAAAAAACAAAGAGAAAAGAGAGAAGAAAAAGAAAAAGAAAAAAAATAAAAAGAAAAAGAAAAAGAAAAAGAAAAAGAAAAAGAAAAAGAAAAAGAAAAAGAAAAATAAAAAGAAAAAGAAAAAGAAAAAAAATAACAAAACAATGAAAAGGGAAAAAGAAAAGAAAAAGAAAAACAGCAACAACAAAAGTAGTCACCTGAACTACGTTCGACTTGATTCCGAAAGGATACGTAGGCAGCCTCTCTCCGAGGTTCAGTCACACCAAAATAAAAATTCAAAAGTCCCCAAGAAAGAAACTGGGGCAGAAGTTGTGGTTGTTGTGACAAATCTGATTCCGAAAACTTTGAACCCATGTTGAATTATTTTGAGCCTTTGATACCGTTTGTTTCTAACCCTATCCAAATAACCACATTACGGTCCAAAATAAAGACCTTCCAGTCTTCGAGAGATGCCAAGTCAAGCGAGTAGAGGTGAATCATATCAGGGGCAACACTCCGGTCCAAACAAGGGAAATGAAGAATGAGAGAGTCTTATTGGTGAAAACCTTCACGGGCACCATAAGGCGATGGTGAGATGAGAGAAAGACCAAAATGAGAGAGGCTTGATGGTGAAAACCCTTCGGGCACTACAAGTCGGATAAGGATTGTGAATCAAATTGGATAAGCGAAGCATTGAAGCCCAGTTTCACGGTTTAGGTAATAACTTGTGTTAAACATCAGATTTGCATGATAGAATATCTAAGTTGCATGTCATGGTCATTAGAGTTGGTATCCACATCTAATAGGTTTCTACTTCGTAGCTTTCTGGTTAGGAATTTAGCTTTTTCCTTTATCCTTTGCTCTGTTCCTTTTGTTTTATTTGCTTCCTCCTCTTGAGTCTGTTTGGTCATAACAAGTGAGAAATGACTTCAAAATCTACCACCAAGCTTTACAATTGAACAAAACGAGATCTGGTGAACACATCAAAGTGTCAAGTCAAGAACGAACAACAGGCACACCAAGTTGGCAACAATCAACATGCTTTGGGGATCCTTGTGAAATGTAAAGGCTTGGTGTAAGTCAATTCATGGACAATGCAACAGACGGAGGGCTAGAGTGAACGAATCAAAAGTATATTATATTATAAGATTGACAAAAAGGGTGGACCAGTGACAAGCAAGGTATTCCAAGAAGAAATCAAAGGTTATAGACCTCAAGGCCAAGGCCAATGGTTTAAGTCAAGAAAGAACAGCATACGCAATGAGGGTGTGACAAGTGTCGTGCTTTGGGATTCATGTGAAACACAAAGGTCGATTAGATGCCGGTTCATGAGCAATGCAACAAATAGAGGATATTGGGTTTGAACGGAGAAAAGGTATTTCAATGATACAGATGACAGAGAAAGTGGTTAATCAATAAACATGCAAGGTTTTCGAGTGGGAATCAGTCAGAAGGTTAGAAATTTTCGACTAAGGTAAAGGTAGTAAAAAAAACCAAGTATAGAAAGGATATAAGGGAAAAACATCCCTAACAGGAGTATCACAACCAATCACCACACCCTAAACTGACCAGATCTTTCTCTATTTTGAAACAGGGGCAGGAAATGTTATTGATGGCAGACAATTTTCCACAAAGGAAGAGCAAGCACTCAACAGCCACCAAACTGGGGCAGAAAATTTTCTTTATTTTGCCTATTTTTGTTGAAGTCAAGCATCCACCCGGAGAACAAGGAACAAAAGTTGAAGATAGTTGAAGTCAGGAGTCCACTTGGAGAAAGAGGAACAATAGTTGAAGATAGTTGAAGTCAGGCGTCCACCTGGAGAATAAGGAACGACGATTAAAGTTTTGAAGTTAGGAGCCCGCCTGGAGAACAGAGGCGTACAATTCAAGTTTTGAAGTTAGGAGCCTGCCTGGAGAACAGATGCATAAATTAAAGTTTTGAAGTCAGGAGCCCGCCTGGAGAACAAAGGCATACAATTCATGTTTTGGAGTCAGGAGCCCACCTGGAGAACAGAGGCATACAATTCAAGTTTTGAAGTCAGGAGCCCGCCTGGAGAACAGAGGCATACAATTCAAGTTTTGAAGT
>MU672470.1:62879-99368 GCA_026770625.1 Nicotiana glauca | reverse complement strand
CCAACTAAATTATCAATTAAATTCTCTTTTAATACCTTCGAAAATCTAGGATTTTTCCTTCCATTTTTCATAATTCAAAATAATCTTTAATACAATTCAAATTAAACAATAAATGATTAGTACGAATCTTTCGAAAACCATCCCAGAACCCGGTGTCACAAGTGCATGAGCAATTACTGATAAGGAAAATAAAATACAATATCTGTCAGAAATACAGTGGACAGGGAATAATATACAAATGCTGAAAGGAACTACACTGGCTGCGGGTCGTCTCGAACAATGCAACTCACCTAGCCCCGGGGTCATCCGTGCTGCTATGCCCAGTAGGCTGCTAGAGGTATATATACATGTGCAACAAAAATACACAAAAGTGTAGTATGAGTACGTAATCAACGTGTACTCAATAAGTATCCCGCCTAATCTCGAAGAAGTAGAGACGAGATGGCCAACTCCGACACTTACTAGGGGTCAATTAACAATATTCTAGAAATGCGAGGATGGATTTATATAGTAGTTCAAATTCGCGAAGCTAGAAAACAGATCATATGCATAACTCAATCGCGCTGAACGAACTGATCACAGACCCCAATATTCCAAATTCAACTATGGCTAATCAATCCACCTTCTTCCAATTCATCCTTGCTTGCCTTAGAAATAAGACTAACTCCATTCAACACATAATATACTTCATCTACACTCACCCCGAGCGACCTTCAATCACAAAACCAAGCAATCTCAAATCCCACGAACTATTTCATATCTTTCAGATGCTACACCACAAGTCAAAATATCATAGAACATTCTGGGCACCTTCTCATAAACTGCTACAAAGATTGATTCTTAACTGTACTCATAGGCTCAAAATCGTTGGGCACCACATTTTAACTTCTGAATTCACTGGAGCCATGATTGAGAGCCACCCGCTCTGACTTGGTCCCAAATATAATTCACTCCATAATTCTTATAACACAATAATACTCTCTCGGCGAAGCAACCGGTGAAATCACTTCCTCTGAAACCTGTATCTATACCAGGCATAAATCCTAAACCTTTTTCCAAGTCCGAACATGAGCCAAGAAGGCCAACTATAGCATGCATTCAACAATTCATCTACTCCATTTACCACTTATGGTCCTTTCCCTATAGCTGGAATAACCCACCAATATGCAAATAACCAGAAACCTCACGAGTAGTTAACCATGCAACCCAATCTTAGGCCGTGAGACTCTCCCACTTAGCTTGAAGCCACTATTACACCACTCTGGGACTTACCAGACTCCTTTATCTCTTGTTGGCATAACCTTATGCAATCATCCGCCGCAAATTCTCGGGATCTTTCTGTAATTCCCCATTTTTCATATTATGAATCATCATCCACATTCGCACGACCGATCTCTTTGTTGGATAACCAATATAATTCCTTGCAGAAGCTTCGCCAACCACGAAACGGCTAATCCGCTCACGGGAAATAACCCGCCTGCGGAAATCACTTCCCGATACCTTCCAAATGCTGCTGCACGGGATACAATCACTATGACCTCAACAACCAAATCCTGAGTCCAAGCTCACTCTCTAGTTGCACTAGTCCGTTCACTCCTCATGGACATCAATTAAATGGGTGGCAACACCTTTCCAAATTAAGAGTTATGCTGCGTCCTTCTTCGTTTCAAGCAGCTCCTTTCCGTCATACCCAATCTCCTACCGCCATGCTTCGAATTAAATCTACAGACTTCCATTGCCCGTCGCTAAAATCCCAGATCATTCCAAACTCTCGTTTGGCGCATAGTCATCCTACTACCAAGCCCATATGAAACATCCGCCACTTTCCCACTTAGGCAAACTCGCTTCTTTAATCACCCCTTGACCGTTGCTTCATATACCTATCCTTCTAGGAACTTTTGACACCACCTGACACTTCCCACACGTCTTTCCTCAAACTTTGCTGCTCATTTGTTGCCTTAAATAAACTCTATCTTCGCGGCACTTGAACCCATAATGGTTGCTAACTTTTAAACCTTTCCAAAGGTCATCTTTATATATCTGTCAACATTAGGAAATTCTGATTCGATCTTAAACCACTGCACCATGCGATATCTGAAAGTTGCATTTCCAATACTATTTCACAATATCTTGCTCCAAAGGCAAATTGTAGTAGATCATAACACGACAAACTTAAAACGTTCAATTGGGACAACAACACCCCCATATAGAGGAACTCCGTCATACTTGCAATTACCACGTTTCATTACTCCCACCAGCCCACATCTGACCATCCTTAGTTCGATTAACTTTCCCCTGCCGGGAATAAAATACTGGATCCCTTTGATTACACACTGAGTAAACCTCCCTTCAATTCATTCACTGCCCTGACACGTGGGCAACCACCCTACCATCACAACAACAATGCGGAATAATCGCTCATAAGAATTATGGCAACCTGTGCCTAGCCTCAAGGCTCTTAGAATTTTTGTTACTGAGCCGAAACAATAGAATATCCCTCCACAATGCGACCATAATAGTCCAATCAACTATACCGGGAAAATCATCCTGCATCACATTTGTAGTGCCATTACAATCCTTCAATTTTCGATTTATAACAAGCGCTCGCATCGCATAAGATTGAGTGGGAAGGAATCAAAGGCATAAGCCTCAAAGGAATCGAACAACACGATAAGGAAATCAAGAAGGGAAGTACTCCTAATAGCCCTATAGCCTCCCGAGGATAAGTACAGACATCTTCGTACCGATCTGCGAGACTCTACTAGACTTGCTCATGACTCGTGAGACCGACGGGAACCTAGTGCTCTGATACCATATTGTCACGGCCCAAAATCCACTAAGGGTCGTGGTGGCGCCGGACACCTCTGTCAGGCAAGCCAACTAAATTATCAATTAAATTCTATTTTAATACCTTTGAAAATCTAGGATTTTTCCTTCCATTTTTCATAATTAAAAACAATCTTTACTACAATTCAAATTAAACAATAAATGATTAGTACGAATATTTCGAAAACTATCCCAGAACCCGGTGTCACAAGTGCATGAGTAAGTACTGATAAGGAAAATAAAATACAACATATGTTCGAAATACAGTAGGCAAGGAATAATATACAAATGCTGAAAGGAACTACACTGGTTGCGGGTCGTCTCGAACAATGCAGTTCACATAGTCCCGGGGTCATCCGTGCTGCTATGCCCAGTAGGCTGCTAGAGGTATATATATCTGTGCAATAAAAATACACAAAAATGTAGTATGAGTACGTAATAAACGTGTACTCAATGAGTATCTCGCCTAATCTCAAAGAAGTAGAGACGAGATGGCCAACTCCGACTCTCACTAGGGGTCAATTAACAATATTCTAGAAATGCGAGAAAAATCATGGATTTATATAGTAGTTCAAATTCGCGAAGCTAGAAAACAGGTAAACACCTTTAACAATTAAGCAAGTGCTTCCAAGGTTTATTCTTTATTATCTTATCAATTTATATTAAGCCACGAAGGGCCAAATCCACATTTAAAATTCTCAAGCGACAAATAACATGCGCAAATCACGCCGAGACAACGGCCCGATCCAACATGAATGTAAACTGTGCACTGTCGAGAGTCGAGCGGCCCGAACCATAGATGCATCTATTTAAATCTGCCGAGGCGTTCGGCCCGTTCCATAAATAAACACATACCCTGATCGTGAATCATGCATGCGACGCAGGTATACATAAAATACATGTTCAAGTAGCCAATTAAGAATTCATCGGGGATATTTATCCAAATAAGACAATTTCGCCTTTTTAACGATTCAGGAAAATAATGTTTAATCTCCTTTTAAATTCATTTACTTAGCCAAGGTGATTTAAACAATTCGAGCTATCAATGAGTTCATAAATAATCCAAGTATAACATGCTCGTGGATCCTAACTACTCGGACAATAGCATAATAGCAGCTACGCACGGACTCTCGTCACCTCGTGCGTACGTAGCCCCCACATATAGGAGCACATAATAAATTATTTCACATATGGGAAAAATTCCCTCTTACAAGGTTAGAAAGGAGACTCACTTTGCTCCGAAGACTCTTAAACGGCATTCTACATTCTTCCGAAGGCTTGAACTGACGCACAATGCACCAAAACTAGCCAATTAACAAAAAACTAATGAGAACATGCTCAAATACTTTTTAACAATTCAAATTATATAAATTCCCAACCCCGCTTAGTGAAATGACAAAATTCCCTCGGTCCCACGTGCCCGGATTCTGAAATTTCTCGAAGATAAATATTACCCATGACCTTAGGAACTCAAATATATAATTTTCTCTAAATTTCATATCCAAAATCGTGGCTAAATTCCAAGAATATAATTTTTTCTAGGTTTTCCTCTAACCCTCAATTTTATACCCATTTACATGCTAAAATCTATACATAATCAATGTATTTAACTCATAATAGGTGGGATTAGCTTACCTTATCATTGATGAATGAATTCCTCTCTTGAATCCTCCAAGAATCGCCCCCAAGCCAAGAAAAATGAACCCAAATCGCGATTTAAAACACTCTTGCTGCCTCCAGGTACTTTTGCTTCCGCGGAAATATACCCGATTTTGCGGAAAATATTCCATTTCTGCAGTCCCTGGGCTCCAGCCCAATTTTGCTTCTGCGGACGTCCAACCGCTTCAGCGGTTCCGCTTTTGCGAAAAACCAGCCGCTTCTACGGCTTCCACTGGACCTCCCATTTTTGCTTCTCCGATTAGCCCACCGCTTTTGCGGATCCGCTTCTGCGGATTCATGACCGCATAAGCGGTCCATGCTCCCTTCTCCCCAACCACTTCCGCGGGGCCACTTCTACGTTCCCAATTCCGCAGAAGCGGAAATACCAGCAACCAGCAACTTCAGCCTTCCAAAATTTCATTTTCGATCCGTTAACCACCCGGAATCCAGCCGAGGCCCCCGAGACCCCAACCAAACCTACCAACCAATCCCAAAATACGTTACGGACTTGTTCAAGGCCTTAAATCATATTAAACATCGCTAAAATCACAAATCAACTTCCAATCCAAGCTTTATGAACTTTAGAACTTCCAATTTCTATTTCCAATGCTTAAACCTATCAAATCACGTCTGATTGACCTCAAATTTTGCACACAAGTCATATTTGAAATTACAGACCTACTCCAACTTCCGGAATCGGATTTCGACCTTGATATCAAAAAGTCCACTTCTGGTCAAACTTCTCAAAAACCTTTAAATTTCTATCTTTAGCCAAATGGCTTCAAAATGACCTACGGATCTCTGAATTCACTTCCGATCACGCTCCCAACTCCAGAATCACCATACGCAGCTACTCCCAGTCTTGTAATTCCAAACGGACATCGATAGCACTAAAATGCACTTCAATCCCAACTTATGAAATTTCTTCTAAAATGCTAACTTCCACAATAGGTGCCAAAACACTCCCGGATTATCCAAAAACCCGATCCGGGTATACGCCCAAGTCCAAAATCATCATACGAACCTGCTGGAACCTCCGGATCTTGATTCCGAGGTCGTTTACTCAAAATTCCACTCCTAATTCATTCTTTCAACTTTAGGCTCCTAAAATAGGAATTCTCTTCCCAAATCAACTCGGGGTATCCCGAAACTCAGTTCCGACCGCGCGTGCAAGTCAAAATGCCTGAAATGAAGTTGCTCATGGCCTCAGACTGCTGAACGACGCGCTAAGGCTCAAAACAACCGGTCGGGTCGTTACATATACTTAGTACATAGTATAGCGTAAGTATATATATATATATATATATATATATATATATATATATATAAATTATACAAGCTATATTCGATATAATATTACCCAATATTCTTATACTTAGTGCATAGTATAGCGTAAGTATATATATATATATAAGCTATATTCGATATAATATTACCTAATACACTTATACTTAGTGCATAGTATAGCGTAAGTATATATATTATATATACACACGCGCACGCGCGCGCTTCGTAGTACTATTCATCCCTTGTATTACAAAAGTATTAACGTCTTACATTTATATTATTTAGATAGTAAATACAAAAGTGATTTTTAATTTTGACCATTGTTGACTTGAATGGAGACCAACTTTGATCGCCAATTAGACATAAGTTAGCGACTAAAGTTGGTCGCTAAATTCAAATCAGATTTCTTTGTATTTTATATATTATTTTAATTAATAATATAATTATTAAATTTTTATAACTGAGTCAGACTTTGGCGACCAACGTTGGTCGCTATCTGCCTACCCTTTGTTTAGCGACCAACGTTGGTCGCTAATTTTAAATTTTATATATTTAATTTTTATAATTTTTTAAAAATAAAAATATAATTATTAAAATTTTGTAGGTGGGTCCCACTTTAGCGACCAGTGAAAACCTTTGACTAAGCAAGTTTGACCAGTCCAGCCAATATTTTGACTAATTTTTCAACCCAATAGCGACCAACCTTGGTCGCTAATTTATTTAAAATTATTATTTTACTATTTTCACGAGTTTAGCGACCAACTTTGGTCGCTTTTTTTGATAGACCAACTTTGGTCGCAAAAATTTGGTCGCTTTTTGCAGGAATTCTAGTAGTGTGTTTTCCTCATTAATGTAATTTAAAAACTACTGTAATAAACATTAATTAAAGAAACTAGTTCAATAAAGTGAATTATCTTTTGATAACGAATAGTTTTAGTTTCGAATTCACCATACAAATAATGGTCATGGATCACATTCCAAAAATCTTCTCGCCGCGACTTCTTGTATTGAGAGAGAGAAAGTAACTTTTTACAGAAGAAAACACTCAGAAAGTTAGGAAATGTATCGTCGTTGAAAGCTAGTTTACCAAAGTCCAAAATTGATGTCCATTTCTTATAAATTTTTTTTGATGATTTAACTTCCTGATTTCTTAAGGTGTATGAACAATATTTGGATAAAGTTTAAAGAAAGAATTTTTGAAAGTTAAAGTTATATCTAGATATGAATTTTATTTTAGGAAAAAGTTATAGTTTTGTGAATGAAATTATAATTTCATTTGAAATATTCCAAAATTAGTTTAATTAGTTTTCCAATGTCAAATTCTATATTTCAAGTTAACTTGAAATAATTGATCAAATTATGAAAGAAACACTCATTTGCAAGTACCATTTAAGTTGAAGTTGAAAGCGTTAATCGATATACTTTGGACTAGTCTATCCTTAATTAGACGTTTTGTATTCGAACATTAGGAATGAAGAAACCCTTGGTAGAAATAATAGTTGAGGAATTTATCTAAATAGCAGTCTACTGAATAACTTAAACTAAAAATAGCCGAGATATATATAATATATTCATAATCTATAAATACCAACTAAAAAAAGTAAACAGTGAATCTAACTGACTATTTATATAAAGATTCTAAAATAGTTCCTCCTCTAATGGACCTTAAGCAACTCGAATTTGGATTAGTCAGGTAGGTGGGTATGGTGCCAAACGGATTAGCTGATTATATTAAAAAAACTCTCTTCTAAGTGGATGGCAAACTGGTCCCATGGTCTAGTGGTCAGGACATTGGACTCTGAATCCAGTAACCCGAGTTCAAATCTCGGTGGGACCTTTCTCTTTTTATTTTTCTGAAACTTTGTGCTCTTGGGCACAAAAAATGTTTATCGTTTCAAAGAGACAATATAAGCTATTTCCCCTCTATAAAAGCAGCAGTATAAAATATAAATTTATATCTTGCATTAACATGGCAATAGAATTATGGACGTACTTAATACATGATGGCCATATAACAATTTATACTATGACATACCAAAGCCACTACTACAGCAAAACGGAGTTCTCATATTGATATTAAAACATAATTTAATTTCTCGCTTTTACAAAATCTTCACAAGTCACAACCTTATTTCATTAGCATAAACAGCATGCTTTCCAGCATCATGCAGCAACAATATAATCCACTAAAAACTTGTAAAAACATTTCATTCATAGTTGCAAAGATCCAATCTTGATTGGTCTAACTATTTCAAGAGATTGCCTACGAATTTCTCAAGTTTATATTTTTAACGAAAGAATGACGCGACGCTTAATGAACAAGAAAATGGAACTAGAATTAAGTTTAGAGATCAGCTGTTGGGGCAACGGCGGCCAAAGTAGGAGCAAATCTTGCGAAAAATGTTAATATTTGAGGAAATAGGTTATTTCGGTCTTACCTTTTTCAGAGATTTTTACATATGGGTGCTATGCGTAATTGAACTGGCTAGTGTTCTTAAGATGTATCAAAAGGCAAATTGCTCTAGGGTTGAGTTTGCAGGGGATTTTTTTTTTTTCCTTCATTTCAGGAGATGGTTCTTGTTTGTTCGGCTGTTTTCCTTGATATGAGGACCAGAATTTCCTTTCGTGTAAGTCTCCGGCTGGTCCTCAAAATATGGTAAACAATCAACCTAAGAATCAACAAATTGTAGTGAAAATACATATTTATCACGTAACTATAGTAATTAAGTGCTAAAAGATGTATATGCAAAGACCTATATTTTATATTTATCATATCTTCTATTCGTTTTTGTTTTTACTTTATTTTGTTTTCATGCTTTTTAAATATATAATATTGTTGGCATTTCTTAAGTGGTCCAGGACAAATTTTGGAGGGGGGGTAGTATAAGTCTAGAGCCCCAGGTAACTCCATGAACTTGCCCATCCACTAGCAATTGTAGATCTGTTGAATTTTGTACTAGTTTCAAGTTTGAAAACGTGTTTACGTAATTGTTGTTTTTGTGAATATTTATTAAGGGGACTAAGAATGTTTTTACACAATAAGATATAACTTAAATTTTTTAATTATAAGTGTGAGCACGTGATTCTTGCCCTAAGCAATAATTCCCAAAATTTCAAACAAAACAATTTCTTTAGTATTTTATAATTTTTTGTGAATTTTGTGGCATTTTTGGTAATTGTTGCATTTTATTTGTAATTCATATGAAAATACAAAAATATGCATTTTGCATTTAGGATTTAATTTCATATTTTAGTATTAATTTATTTTAGAACAAAATATAAAAAAAATAACAAAAATGGTCCGTTTTGCATTTTTAGTTCAAACTATGTATTAGTTTGCATTTTTCTTTTAATTAGGAATTAACTAGGAAATCTAATTTTTAGTGTTAAGTTGATTGTGAGTTTATTTTAGCATTTTAAAAAAAAAATCAAAATACATTCAAAAATACAAAAGAAAACAAAATAAAAAGGGAGAAAACAAAAGAAAATACAAAAAGGGAAAAGGTTGCCGAATTGGGCCATTTTCTTGTATATTTTTGCAAGCCCAAATTCTATTCCACCCGCCCAGCCCAGACATTCCACCTGGTTTACCCCAGCCATTAATAAAAAAGAAAATGAAACGACACCGTTTACCCCTGTGCAATCCTGGCCTTTGATTCCATTTGATCTAACAGTCCATAGCGTCCTAGGTTTAGGGTATTTAACTGTCGAATTAACCCCCCTCCCCCACCCCTGTCTCACCATCTCAGAACACCTCAAACCCAAACCCTAATCCCTATCGCCTTCTGCCGCCGCCGCAGGAAAAAATGCAACTTTCTCCGTTGGCTCCCAAAATTACACCCCTTTACCGCCTCGTTGTCCTTGTCACAAATCTACCATTAGCTCGTCTAGCATCATCACACCAGAACCTCTCGAATAATCAAAAATGCTTTGCCATCTCCGCCGCCCACGGCGGCGCCGCCTCTCCAAACGACCCCAAATTTTAACCCTACAATCCCTGAACCTTCCTCACCCCTAATCCTTAACCAAATCCCTTCAAACCCCGTTGAAACTGGAGGAATTTCAAATCTAGGGTTTTCAAGCCTCGACGCTGTTTTGGAATTTTCTGCACGCGGTTGATTTTTTAATAATGTTATATGTTTATTTCAACAAAATAAACCTATAACATTAATAAAATGCCAATTTCGAGATTCAGTCAAGAGGAAGGCTTATAACAGTGAATCAGTGAGTGTTTTCTTCTCTATTTTCAATTTTATTTTATGTTTTGTTATTGTTGAGGTTTCAATTGAGGGTTCTGATTCTTCTTTACCGTATAATTAGTTTATTTTGGTAATTTGCTCATAGATTTCAGTAACAGGATTCCAGGTTTTAACTGTCATTTTTTTGTTTTGATTTTTGTTCGTTTGATCTTCATAATTAGTTTCAATTGGGCCTTGTTTGATGTTAATTGATTGGTTCATTGCTGTGTTAGCTCTTAATACATTTAAGACTTATGTTGTTAATCAGAATAGTTAGATTAATTTCTGTTTGAGCTTTGTTTAGTTGTAGCTGATAATTAGACCATAGTTAAATTTCCTTGAATGGTTGGTTTGAGTAGTAATTGAGCTTAGTTAGGATTAGCACTTTAGTTAAACTTGTTTTCCATTTCTGATTAATGGGTGAGGATAATTGATGTAACTTTAGGAATTTATTCAGACTTAGTTGAATTTTTAGTGTTTAAACCATAGTTGTTAACTGAGGTAAAGAAGTTGGGTCAGTGTGGGTAAATTTCAGTTCAGATAAAGGGTAAAATAGGTATTCTAGATAAGAGAATATTGTAGTAACTGAAAAGGAATTTCCTAGAAGTTTCTAGAATGGGTTTTAAGTGGGAAGTTCAGAAAATAGGTGGTATATCTTGGGCAATAAGTCAAAAAATAAAGGGTGAAATAGAAATAAGTAAGGGACTGATAGGTAAAAGTTAAAAATCTGAAGTTGCACCTCATTGTGCCTATAAAATGGCATTTCTTTGCCTTCCTTTGCAAGTTTTTCGGCCTCAAAAATTCCCCCCAAAAAGCTTTCTCTCTAATTTGAGATCTAGTTTTAAAATGCAAACCTTCAAAAATCCAAAAATAATAGAAATTTAATAGAAAAATCTAAAAAATATCACTTTTCCATTGTTGATTGCATTTTTGATTTCAAGTAATTGATAGTCAAGCTTCTCTTAGTTCATTTTCTGGTGATTTTGAGTAGTTTGAAGTGTTCTGGTTGATTTCAAGTTAGAATTGATTGCCTTAGCCTAGTTTGGGGTATTTCTGTTTGTTGTTGGTTCATCTGTATGCATTTCTGGTTGGAGTTGGTGCTGTCATGAAGTGGATCTGCTAAATTCTGTTTGATTTAAACATTTCTGGGCTGATCATTCTATTTCTTGGGTTTTTTTAAGTATTAAACTGCTGTTGCTATTCATCTGCTCCTGCTGACTCCTGTTTCCTCTTGCTGTGATTTAAAATCCAGGTACATATGCACTACTATACTGATCTTGAGTGTGTGAATTATTTAAGAGAATCAATGAAGAAGAAGTTTGATTTGTTTATCTGAGCTATGTTGGATTTTTTGACCAGCTTTTCATGCTTAGCTTAAGTGTTCATACTTAATCGTAATTAGAACAATTGTTTGGACTATCATAGTTGTATTAACTGGACTATAAATAGTTATATCTCATGTTCATATAAATCTGTTTTCTCGAGTTGAGTAGTAGCTGTATTTAATTCTCTGTTATCTGATTCATGTACTTGTTAAGCACTAATTGTAGTTAATTTCGTACCAAATCAATAGAACAAGCGTGTGTTAGTCGATCTCTTGTCAGTTGGTTCGTGAATTGGTTTAAAAGCATGTTGATTAAGAAGTATTGTGTATTACAGGCGTGAGCACATTTAAATTTGTTATTTTAGATGTTAAAGTTAAATTGGAGTGTTAACACATATTTTTATCTTCTAAAAATCAGAATGGCTTGGTTGTCCCCTTGAACGATTTAAGTGTCAAATTGGTATTGATCATTAGTAATAAGGTGTGCTTCAAATTAAACTTCGTTGTTGCAATTTGGCTGTCACTTTTAATAAGATATGGGAACTCGTTGGTAGAAAATAAATAGGATAGATAAGTAGATGTAGAAAAAATAATTTTTATAATCTGGGATACAGTACAACAACTGCACAAAACTAGTTAATTAGCATTGGATAATTAGGCCACTTAAGTTTCCATTTAGACGTCAGTTTGTGCTCCTGCCCGGAATCGACCTTTGAACCATGCTCTTTCGCTACAACTGGGCGTGAACAATGTCACTTGGGCCAATTTCTCCAATAGTAGGTCCAAAGTGTTGGGTCCTTTATATTTTTGAATATATTGCTAAGCATGCTTCATTTATTTACTCTATAAGCTACTGGGTTTGAATTGTTTGAGAGTGATTCATAAGACTTTGACATTTTTATCAATGGTAACTAATTAGGGCCTTTTCTTTTATTCTTAGAGACGAATTAAATAGAAAATTATAGGTTGCTTTAGGATTGTCCTTTAAATAATAAAATGAGATGAGCCTCGCAAAACAAAACAAATAAATTGCGGGGCCCTCAATAATTGCTATATAAAATACTTAGAATTCGGGAGGACTGTTTAGCGAATTTCACGGTCTTCCCTAAAGATAATAAACGTGTAGTTGCTTTAGGCGTACATTTTAATAATATTACCTTCCTAAATACGGGTGCACATTTATGTAACCCAAATCTAAATCTCAACGAAGTCGAAATGTGTCAAAAAACCATGGGTGCACTGGTGCGACGTGGTTCGAGATGCATTTTCACGACGTTACAATTCTTATTAAAATTAAAAACAAAAATAAAACATAAGTTAGAACAGGTTTTGAAATCAGATAAAAGCAAATACAACAGTTGAGCAACCGTGCTAGAACCACGGAACCCGAGAATGCCTAACACCTTCTTCCGGGTTAACAAAATTCCTTGCTCGGATTTCTGGTTCTCGGACTGTTAACAGAGTCATAATTTCCTCGGTTCGGGATTCAACCGGTGACTTGGGAAACCATTAATCTCCCAAGTGGCATCTCTGAAATTTAATAAACGAGTCCCGTTCCGATTGTCACTTCAAGTTGGAAATAACTCCTTTATTATGTCCTTGCGGGTGTAGTAAGCGAAAAAAGGAGGTGTGACAGCTCTGGCGACTCTGCTGGGGATAAGAACCTAGAACTTCGATTCAGGGTTCGAGAATTCGAGCTTAGAATAATTGTTGTATTTGGTTATATCTGATTTTCCTACATGTTTCATGCTTAATGTGTTAAATGTTTACCGCTTTGATATTATCTGAACTGTATATAAACTGTGCCGAAACCCTTCTCTTCTCACCTCCGGGGATGTGCTTACTGGTTGAGACTTCCTATTATGTTAGTGTCAATACCTTGAAATAAGAAAGAGGCCGGACAAGTTACTAAGCCGGATGGCCTTTTGGTTCCCGATACGTAGCCCCCTCATCGGCTCGAGTTGTCCGCTAGGGTATACAGTCTAGAACACATACCCAGGTTTTAAACTTAGAATAACTTGACTCCATGCCAGATCTCTAGTAGAGCGCTTATTTGTATCACGTGTATGTGACTTAGGGGACTCAACACAGGGGTTGGGTCCGTCTAGGACAGGTAACCGGATATGAAAAGACCACCATGATGCATTTTACTTGCACTTCTTTGTCTCGGGCCCGCATGCTGACCGGCTTTTGAACATTGAAAATCTTGTGAAATTGAGGAAAAGAGAAAAAGAGAAAAATAGCAGTGTAAAGAATTAATTATTTAGTTTTAGAAAGATCGATGCCAAAATGCTGTCGAAACTCTGCCGAAATTTCGAAAAAATAAAAAAAAAAATGAAAATGTTTTGTTTGTTTTACTAAAAGTAAAGGAAAAATAGAAAAAAAAAAGAGTCTTTATCTTTGGAAATTGTGAAAAAGAAAAAGAAAAAGAGTCTTTATTTTAGTTTGGGAAAAATAGGTTGTTTTATTGTTTGTTTAAAATGAAAAAAAAAAGAAAAGAAAAAGAGAGTCGTTATTTTGTCTTAAATAGAAAAGGAAAATAGTTTGTCTTGCCATGAAAAATGGAAAAAAAAAAGAGTCTTATTTTTTTTGTTTTTTTTTAAAATAGTTTTTTTTTTAGTTTACTTTATTTGTTTATGAAATGCAAAAAAAATAAAATAAAATGAATAAGTGTCTTGCTTTTTGCTTATGAAATGCCAAAAATAAAAATGAAAAAAAAAGGTCTTGTTTTAAAAAAATATTTCGTTCATTTGCCCGAACTACGCTGGTTTGATTCTTACCGGATGTGAGATACGTAGGCAACCCTCATCGGGTCCAACCACCCTTTTTCAAAAATAGCCAAAAAATACCAACATTTTAATTTTTTATCAAAATAAGGCGGGTGATGTCATTCTTGTTCCGAATATCCCCAAAAGGGCGCTGGAAGGCTGTTTTTACAAGAACAGTCACCCAAAGTCATTTTAAAACGGTTTGCGGGCACAACCTTACAATCTCCCTTTCGAAAGTGCTGAAAGGCCATATTTGCAAAGCCGAGTCTTTGTTGTCTTAAATAAGATTTTTGAAAATAGTCACTTTTCTTTCAAAATAAGTCATTACATGGCCAGTTTTCTTTAAATAGCTTACAGTTGACATTGAAATCTTCTCAGGCCTATGACGATGCCGAGTGATGCCCCGTGGACCCCAGGATTTGAAGCTTTGATGTACTCCTAGATTAGTCAAGTCTGTATTTTACTTTTCGGAAAGAAAAAAAACAAAAGAAAAATAAATAGTTTAGTAGTTTTTTAATCGCAGTTGTTATTAATGAAAATCTGAAAATTCCCAAAAAATTGTTTCTTTGTTTCTCGCATTTAATTTTGCACTTATTTGCAAGAACTACGCTCGGTCTGATTCATGCGGGGTCATGATACGTAGGCAATCCACGTAGGATTCGATCATAACAAAAAAAAACAAAAAAAGGAAAGAAAAAGAAAGAAGAAAAAAAAGAGAGGAAAAACCACAAAAAGGCAATAGTGGAAAAACAAGAAAGAAAGCAAAGAAAATCAAGAAAGGAAGAAAATAGGAACAAGAGGAGACAAGGGCAAGAGTGAAAAAAAAAAGGAAAAAGAAGAAAAACAAAGGAAGGAAAGTGTGCAATTGGAAATAAGGAAAGCCGGGATGACACATGTGTCCGATCAAAAGTTGTTGCCAATATGTTACATGCCCTAAAGCTAACGTGATGGTTTCATTTTGTCATGTCATTCCAGTCAGGTGGTTGGTTTGTGGTTTCAGAGTGGTAACTCATTTTTACAACACAAGGACAAAAGGCAGTTGGCATCCTGGCAACCCATTCTTACAATACCCGTTCTAAATATAAGTCAAAAATGGTCAACCAAGAGTTAGAAGCAAGCATCGTCGACCCGCCTAGGGAGGAAGAAGTTGTGGATGTCAATGCCATGAAAGAGGAAATATATAAGTTGAAGCAATAGATGGACGAAATGTACCAGGCTTGGGCAATACCAGCTTACCCTGCTAACCCTACCTATATCCCACCATTAGCTCATCCACAAGATCCTTCTACAGTTAATTCCTCTCCGGCCTGNAGCACATCTGCAGGGATTTTGTAGCAAGATGAGAGGCGCTGGAGGAAGGGATGAGTTATTAATGGCATACTTTAGTCAAGGTCTCAGTGGTGCTGCTTTGGAGTGGTACACACGGCAAGATCATGCCCAATGGTACACTTGGGATGATTTGGCCCAGGCATTTGCAAGCCATTTTCAGTACAACTTAGAGATCGTTCCGGACCTATTATCACTAACCAAAATTGAGAAGAAGCCAGGGGAAAGTTTCAGAGAGTATGGTTTTCGGTGGAGAGAACAGGCCGCCAGAGTTGATCCTCCAATGAAGGAAAGTGAAATGGTCGATTATTTTCTGCAAGCTTTGGAGCCTACTTACTATGGTCATCTGGTGTCAGCAGTGGGAAAATCTTTTAATGAGGTATTGAAAATGGGAAGTATGGTGGAAGAAGGTCTCAAGACTAACAAGATTATGAGTTATTCAGCAATTAAAGCAACTACCCAGGCCATCCAGTGCGGCACTGGAGGAGTATTGGGAAAGAAGAAAAAGGAAGATGTTACAGTAGTAGAATCAAGAGCTTGGTCCAGGGGTCCATCACCATATTATCATCAACCACGCCCCCATCCCCAAACCTACCCACACAGCCCATATGGCCCGCCACAACATTACTATCCACCTCCAGTTCCCCACTTCTCCGTCCACCACGCCCAAACATACCCTCAACCTCAAGCACCATGGCGTGCGCCTACCCCACAAAATACCTACCACACTCAAAACACATACCCACCTCCGAGAGCCTACAAAAACCCCTACTGGACCTAGTTTTCGACCCAACCCTACTGCCAAGAATGATAGGTTGCAAAAGAAAAATACTTTCACTCCGTTAGGAGAATCTTATACCAGCTTATTCCACAGATTGAGACAGTTGGGCATGTTAAATCCAATTGAACCCAAATTGCCAAATCCCCTCCCCCCCCAGGAATTTGGACCATTCGGTAAATTGTGAGTATTGCTCAGGTGGCCCAGGGCATGATACAGAGAAGTGCTGGCATTTGAAAACGGCTATCCAAGAGCTCATTGATACCCACCAGATTGAAGTACAGGCTCCGTAGATGCCTAATATCACTCAAAATCCATTACCCACCTATCATGGGACTCATATGATCGAGTTAGTGCAAAAAAGGGAATGCAAGAAGCCTTCATAGACCGTGATAATGATCAGAGCTAGTGAGAATAAAGCAAATGAGAAATTAATCAGTGAAAAGGCATTGGTCACAGTAGAACAGACAGTCAGCAAACCAGTGATAGCAGTAAAACAAGAAGCCTTTAAAGTATCAGGAACGGTTGTTAAGCCTGTTGTGATTGTAAAGGGTGCTCGCACAGAGCCGGTTATCATCAAACCGGTAACTCAGTTAGCAGTGGTTGGTGAAAAGGCCATCCCATGGAACTATGACCGAGTGACAGTGATGTACAAGGGGAAGGAAGTTAAAGAAGAAGTTTGTGAAACTCATGGACTGACTCGTTCAGGGAGATGCTTTGTCCTTGAAGAGCTGAGAAAGGTTAAAGCAGCCAAAGACAATCCAGCACCAGTAAAAAGGGACGTAACTGAAGAAGAGGCTGAAGAATTCTTAAAGAAAATGAAGGCGCAAGATTATTCTATTGTAGAACAACTGATAAAAACTCCAGCGCAGATCTCACTGTTATCTCTATTGATTCATTCGTACAAGCATCGCCAGGCGTTGATAAAGATTCTAAATGAAGCCCATGTTCCGGATAAGATTTCTGTAAATCATTTGGAGAAGATAGCGAATAAGATTTTCGAGGTCAACAGGGTTAAATTTTCCGATGATGAGTTGCCCTTAGAGGGTACTGAGCATAATAGGGCACTTTACCTCACTGTAAAGTGTGAAGACTCTGTAGTTACTCGAGTATTGAGTGAAAACGAGTCTAGCACAAACATTTGCCCTCTCTCTACCCTGAAAAAGTTAAAAGTGGACAGTGAGAGAATCCATAAGAATAGCGTCTGCGTACGAGGATTTGATGGAGGGGGAAAGTACGGGGTCGGGGACATCGTGTTAGAACTGACAATAGGACCAGTTGAATTCACAATGGAGTTCCAAGAGCTCGACGTGGCTGTTTCTTACAATCTCTTATTGGGTCGGCCCTGGATTCATGCCGCAAAAGCTGTGCCGTCTACCTTGCATCAGATGATCAAATTCGAATGGGGCCGATAGGAAATTGTTGTGCATGGAGAGGATAATTCATGTTATACCATTATGCCTTTTGATGAAGCTGAGGATGACAAAGGCCCATGGGTTTACCAAGTCTTAGACACAGTGGTAGTTGCCAAAATTTCGGAAGGAGAATGTATTCCTAAGTCCAGAGTAGCTGCTACATCTGTCGTGGTAGCTTCAAAAATGATAAAGAATGGATTTTTACCTGGAAAGGGTTTAGGTGCTTCATTACAGGGCATCATACAACCTGTATCTCTTCCTGGAAACTTGGATACTTTCGGGTTAGGCTTTAAGCCCACTACTGCTGACATAAGGCGAGCTAAGCAGATGAAAAAGAGAGCATGGACCCTTCAAAAACCCATACCCCGCCTATCCCGTTCCTTTCTCTGGCTTGGTATTAAGAGGCGCCCAACAACGGTAATACTTCATTCTGTAATGATGGAACCCGACAAGGGCCTGATGGAAAGGTTTGAAAAGCTGTTTGATGAGGTGAATATGGTGGAAGCAGGCGAAGGTCCAAGCAAAGCAGATGTGCAGTTCGTGGGGGCCCATGCCAAGCTTAATAATTGGGAAGCTACTCCTCTTCCTACCAGGAGGGAGTCGTGGTAGTTAGTTTTGATTTTCCTTTTAGTTTAATCTGGATTATTTGCAAGGTTGTAATTCAGATACTATGTTTCGTTCGTTTGGATGAGTTAAACCTTGTTATCTTACAATTTTAATGAAATGCAATTTCCTTTCTTTTTCATTCCTGATAGCCTTTATTTTGTCTTTCTTTTCTTTCTTGTACAGTCCCTTTTATGCTGGTATCACTGATGTGTCATGCATGCGGAGTCTTCGGCCTAGTCTTGATTACCAATCTAACTCCGAAATAATAATACAAGAAATTGAGTGTGATGACGAGGTAGAATATAATGATGAGGAAGCCTTTGAAGAAATCAGTAAAGAATTAAGTCAATTTGAGGAACAACCCAAACCTAATCTGAACGGCACAGAGGCAATCAATTTAGGGGATCAGGAGAATGTTCGGGAAACAAAAATAAGTGTCCATTTGGAGCCTCCGCTCAGAGAAGATACAATCAAAGTGCTGCTTGAGTACAAAGATGTTTTTGCATGGTCATATGACAATATGCCGGGTTTAAGTACCGACTTGGTGGTCCACAAATTGCCCACTGACCCTGCATGCCCTCCAGTCAAGTAGAAGCTGAGGAAATTTAAAACAGATATCAGTGTGAAGATCAAAGAAGAGGTTACCAAACAGTTTGATGCGAAGGTCCTTCGGGTTACCCGGTATCCCACCTGGTTAGCTAATGTTGTGCCTGTGCCAAAGAAGGATGGGAAGACCAGAGTGTGCGTTGATTACTGTGATCTCAATAAGGCGAGTCCAAAAGACAACTTCCCACTGCCAAACATCCATATATTAATTGACAACTGTGCCAAACATGAGATTGGTTCCTTCGTGGATTGTTATGCGGGCTATCACCAGATTTTAATGGATGAGGAAGATGCGGAAAAGACGGTATTCATCACGCCTTGGGGGACATATTGTTATAGGGTCATGCTGTTTGGGTTGAAGAACACAGAGGCAACATACATGAGGGCGATGACCACCATGTTCCATGATATGATACATCGGGAAATTGAGGTCTATATAGATGACGTGATCATAAAGTCAAGGAAGCAGTGTGACCATGTTAAAGACCTGAGGAAGTTTTTTCAGAGACTCCGCAGGTACAACCTCAAACTTAATCCAGCAAAATGTGCATTTGGAGTTCCGTCGGGGAAGTTGTTGGGGTTTGTGGTAAGTCGATGCGGTATTGAGTTAGACCCGTCCAAAATCAAAGCCATTCAAGAGTTACCGCCACCAAGAAGCAAGAAAGAGGTGATGAGTTTGCTCGGCAGGTTGAATTACATCAGCAGGTTCATTGCCCAGCTTACAGCAACTTGTGAGCCTATCTTTAAGTTGCTACAGAAAGATGTTGCGGTCAGATGGACGGATGAATGTCAGGAAGCATTTGACAAGATTAAGGAGTATTTCGCCAGTCCACCTGTGTTGGTTCTGCCAGAGCCGGGAAGACCCTTGATCCTTTATCTGACAGTTTTGGATAACTCTTTTGGCTATGTACTGGGGCAGCATGACGTCACAGGAAAGAAAGAGCAGGCTATTTACTACCTCAGCAAGAAGTTCACATTTTATATGGTAAAGTACACTCAGCTTGAGAGAACATGTTATGCGTTCACCTGGGTAGCACAGAAATTGAAACATTACTTGTCATCATATACCACTTATCTCATATCGCGGTTGGATCCATTAAAGTACATTTTTCAGAAGCCCATGCCCACAGGGAGGCTCGCAAAGTGGCAAATCTTGCTCACGGAATTTGATATTGTCTACGTGACCCGTACTGCGATGAAAACACAAGCAGTGGCTGATCATCTAGCTGAGAATCCAGTTGATGATGAATATGAACCTTTGAAGACATACTTCCCTGATGAGGAGACAATGCATATCGAGGAATCAGAACAAGATGAAAAACTGGGATGGAAGTTGTTCTTTGATGGGGCTGCCAATTCCAAAGGTGTTGGGATAGGAGCAGTGCTTATTTCTGAGACAGGGCAGCATTACCTTGCTACAGCTCAACTTCGTTTCTACTGCACCAATAACATGGCTGAGTACGAGGCATGTATTTTGGGTTTGAGATTGGCTATAGACATGGGTGTTCAGGAGATCTTGGTCATGGGCGACTCAGATCTTCTGGTGCATTAAATTCAGGGGGAACGAGAGACACGAGACTTAAAGCTCATACTGTACCGGCAATGTCTGCATGAACTTTGTCAACGGTTTCAGTCAATAGATTTCATGCATATTCCAAGGATTCATAATGAAGTTGCTGATGCTTTGGCCACTTTGGCGTCGATGTTGCATCATCTAGATAAGGCATACGTGGACCCATTGCAGATTCAGGTTCGAGATCAACATGCCTATTGTAATATGGTAAAGGAAGAGCTTGATGGTGAGCCGTGGTTTCATGATATCAAAGAATACCTCAGAATGGGAGTATATCCGGTATAGGCCACAGGGGATCAAAAGAGAGCCATTAGATGTTTGGCAAGCGAGTTTTTCTTCAGTGGAGGAGTGTTGTACAAAAGAACTCTAGATCTTGGTTTATTGAGGTGCATGGATACTAAACAGGCTACAACTATCATGACCGAGGTACATGCGGGAGTTTGTGGACCTCGTATCAGTAGATATGTATTGGCAAAGAAGATTCTCCGAGCAGGTTATTATTGGCTTGCCATGGAACGGGATTGTATCAGTTTCGTGCGCAAGAGTCATCAATGCCAGGTACACGGATATTTGATCCCTTCTCCACCATCAGAGTTGCATACAATGTCGGCACCATGGCCCTTCGTTGCTTGGGGGATGGATGTCATTAGTCCAATTAAGCCAGCAACGTCCAATGGGCACATATTTATTCTAGTAGCCATTGATTACTTCACTAAGTGGGTTGAAGCGAAAACTTTCAAATCAGTGACCAAGAAGGCAGTGGTCGATTTTGTGCATTCAAATATCATTTGTTGATTCGGAATCCCGAAGCTGATTATCACAGACAATGGTGCCAATCTCAACAGGCATCTGATGGTGGAAACATGTCAGTAGTTTAAGATCACGCACCGCAATTCCACCCTATATCGTCCTAAGGCGAATGGAGCGGTCGAGGCAGCTAACAAGAATATCAAGAAGATACTTTGAAAATTGTGGAAGGATCCAGGAAATGGCATGAGCAGTTACCTTTTGCTCTATTAGGCTATCGCATTACTGTTCGCACTTCAGTAGGGGCAACTCCTTATTCACTAGTATATGGTACAGAGGCGGTGATACCTGCAGAGGTTGAAATACCATCCCTTCGGATTATTGTCGAATCAGAAATTGACGATGATGAGTGGGTCAAAGCCCGTTTGGAATAATTGAGCCTGATTGATGAAAAAAGATTGGCAGCAGTATGTCATGGACAGTTATACAAACAGAGAATGGAAAGAGCATATAACAAGAAAGTACGTCCGCAGAAGTTTAAAGTGGGTCAATTGGTGTTGAGGCGTATCTTACCTCATTGGGCCGAAGAAAAAGGAAAGTTCGCCCCCAACTGGCAGGGGCCATTTGTTGTAACACGAGTGTTGTCCAATGGTGCATTGTATCTAACAGGCGTGGAAGGGAAATGTGTAGAAATGGCCATTAACTCTGATGCAGTCAAGCGATACTATGTATGATTTCTTTATCTTTATGTACTTAATTGTATTTGGCATGTTTTGAGATTGAAATGACGAAGACATTTTGTTCTGCTATCCAAACACTTTATCCTTTATTATCCCTTTGAGCCCTATTCTATTTTCTTTCGTATCCCTCTTTCGGAATCAATAACAAAACTCAAAAACTCGAGTGGGGAAAGTAAGTGGAGAAACAAGAGAAAAACAACGAAAAGAAAAGAAAGGAAAAGAAAAAGAAAAAGAAAAAGAAAAGAAAAGAAACGAAAAAGAAAAGAAAAAGAAGAGAAAAGAAAAAGAAAAGAAAAAGAAAAAGAAAAGAAAAGAAGGAAAAGAGAATAAATGAAAAGAAAAGGAAAAGTGGAAAAGGGAAACATCGCAACAACGAAGCAATTTCATGACCTGAATTACGTTTGACTTGATCCCGAAAGGGTACGTAGGCAGCCTCTCTCTGAGGTTCAGTCACAACAAAATAAAAGTCCACAAGTCCCCAAGAAAGGAAACTGGGGCAGAAGTTGTGGTCGTTGTGAGAAGTCTGATTCCGAAAGTTGTAATTTTGAACACATGTTGAATTATTTTGAGCCTCTATACCCTTCTTTCTAAAACTCATCCAAAAGCCACATTACGATTCAAAGAAAGACCTTCCGATCAATCTTCAAGAAATGCCAATACGAGCAGGTAAAATGATTCATGTTGGAGACAACACTCTGGTGCCAGAAAGAAAATGATGAAAATGAGAGTGTCTTATTGGTGAAAACCCTCACGGGCACCATAAGGCGACGTGAGTTGAGAGAAATAAAAATGAAAGAGTCTTATTGGTGAAAACCCTCATGGCCACCATAAGGCGACGTGAGTTGAGAGAAATAAAAAAATGAGAGAGTCTTATTGGTGAAAACTCTCACGGGCACCGTAAGGCGAAGTGAATTTTGAGAGATATCAAAATGAGAGAGTCTTATCAGTGAAAACTCTCATGGGCACCGTAAGGCGAAGGTGAGTTTTCAGATGGGCAAATGAAATAAGTATGTGGTGGAAAGGTGTTTGAAACATGGCAAAACAAGCAAGGTTTGGGTTTTGACGGAAGTCGGGTTATGAAAGTATGGAACAACAAATATGGAAATTGAAAGTTGATTGGTTGAACAGACTAGGCTGGCTAATCCAAAATGCATGGCACGATCAATGGTATCAGTCGTTCCACTTAGATAAGTCCTATCATTTTCTCTTCATTACAAATCATCCGTTTTCAGAGTCTCTCTATCCTTAACCTTTGAGGCCATTGCATTTCATTCTCTTGAAGTCTGTCTATAAGATGTTTCAGTGTCAGTTCTGTTCGAAAAACAAAAGAAGGATGTCAAGGCTAACTACCAGCTTCCCAGTTATACGGCACAATAAGGTTGGAACATATCAAAAGAAAGTAAGGCATGAAGGACCAATGGAAATCCCATCAGTAGGATAATTAGATAATTGTGGGGAAGAAGCAAAGTTTCACAAGAGGGGCCAGAAACACAAAACAACAATACAAGATAGAACATTTGGGTCAGAAGGATGAAAGTCTTTCAGGAAATCGAGACGTTTCAAAGCAAGTTCAGGAAAACAAGTTAGAGCAAAGCCGGAGGAAGGAACGTGCCCAACAAGAATGCCAGCGGCTAACCACCATTTTATATTAACAAATTTTTTCTTTGATTAAGACAGGGGCAGAAAAATTCTTTGTCTGTTTTGTTGCAATCAAGAGCCCACCTAGAGAACAAGGGAATACATTTCAAATTTAGCAATCAGGAGCCCACCTGGAGAACAAGGGAATACTTGTCAAAGTTCAGCAATCAGGAGTCCACCTGAAAAACAAGGGAATACGTTTCAAAGTTCAACAGTCAAGCACCCACCTGGAAAACAAGGGAAGTATAATGCAAATTTTATCTTTCAAGTTTTAATATTTGGTAACATAACGTGCCCAGTCGTCAAACTGGGGCAGAAAATTTTCGTTGGATGTCTATTTTGTTGCAATCAGGAGCCCACCTGGAGAACAAGGAAATACATTTCAAATTTTCAGCAATCAGGAGCCCAACTGGAGAACAAGGGAATACATTTCAAATTTTCAGCAATCAGGAGCCCACCTGGAGAATAAGGGAATACTTTCTAAATTCAGCAATCAGGAGCCTACCTGGAGAACAAGGGAGGTGTAATTCAAATTTTAAATTTTAAATTTTAATATTGGATAACATGATGTGCCCAGCCACCAAACTGGGGCAGAAAATTTTCCTTGGATGTCTATTTTGTTGCAATCAGGAGCCCACCTGGAGAACAAGGGAATACTTTTTAAGCTCAGCAATCAGGAGCCCACCTGGAGAACAAGGGAATATTCTTCAAATTTAGCAATCAGGAGCCCACCTGGAGAACAAGGGAATACATTTCAAGCGCAGCAGTCAGGCACCCACATGGAGATCAAGGAAAGTATAATGCAAATTTTATCCTTCAAGTTTTAATATGTGGTAACATAACGCATCCAGTCATCAAACTGGGGCAGAAAATTTTCTTTGTCTTGTATGTTTTGTTGCAATCAGGAGCCCACCTGGAGAACAAGGGAATACTCTTCAAGCATCGCAGTCAGGAGCCTACCTGGAGAACAAGGGAATAATTCTCAAGCATTGCCATCAGGAAGCCCGCCTGGAAAACAAGGGAATACTTTTCAAGCATCACAGTCAGGAGCCCACCTGGAAAATAAGGGAATACTTCTCAAGCGTCATCAACCAGGAGCCCACCTGGAGAATAGAGGCACATATTCAGAGGAATGGCAAAAACATCGCCAAGGCAACAACAAGAATCCCATTGGAAGAATACAAGATACAAGTTCAAGGAAAAACAAGAGCAAGTTTGAAGGCATAGATAGGATCTTTTGTAAATCATAGATCATAGCTTAGGCTAGCTTCTTTTGTTTTACCATGGTGTAATAAGGAGGTCAGCGAGCAGTAGCAGCAACAACAACAGTGAAATCACAGCTCCTGGTAGTCCCAGCTACCAGACACTCCCGAACTACACTGACCTGATTTCTGTTTAGCCCGAGATATGTAGGCAGCCTCTGAAGCAGGGTGCGGTCAGCTCTTTCAAAATATGCTTCACACGGAATATGCGAACGGGCAAAAATCGCTCGTTTTCGCTCACTTATCTTTGCACGAAAACTCTTTGCGTTTTCGGGCAAAGAGGGGCAGCTGTGAGCACGTGATTTTTCCCTAAGCAATAATTCCCAAAATTTCAAACAAAATAATTTCTTTAGTATTTTATAATTTTTTGTGAATTTTGTGGCATTTTTGGTAATTGTTGCATTTTATTTGTGCATGATAATTCATATGAAAATACAAAAATATGCATTTTGCATTTAGGATTTAATTTTATATTTTAGTATTAATTTGTTTTAGAATAAAATATAAAGAAAATAACAAAAATGGTCCTTTTTGCATTTTTAGTTCAAACTATGTATTAGTTTGCATTTTTCTTTTAATTAGGAATTAACTAGAAAATCTAATTTTTAGTGTTAAGTTGATTGTGAGTTTATTTTAGCATTTTTAAAAAAAATCAAAATACATACAAAAATACAAAAGAAAACAAAATAAAAAGGGAGAAAATAAAAGAAAATACAAAAAGGGAAAAGGTTGCCGAATTGGGCCATTTTCTTGTATATTTTTGCAAGCCCAAATTCTATTTCACCCGCCCAGCCCAGACATTCCACCCGGTCTGCCCCAGCCATTAATAAAAAAAGAAAATGAAACGACATCGTTTACCCCTGTGCAGTCCTGGCCTTTGATTCCATTTGATCTAACGGTCCATAGCGTCCTAGGTTTAGGGTATTTAAATGTCGAATTAACCTCCCCCCACCCCTATCTCACCATCTCATAACACCTCAAACCCAAACCCTAATCCCTATCGCCCTCCTCCGCCTCCCACAGCCGCCAGAGAAAATGCAACTTTCTCCGTTGGCTCCCAAAATTACACCCCTTTACCGCCTAATTGTCCTTGTCACAGATCTACTATTAGCTCGTCTCGAATCACACCAGAACCTCTCGAATAATCAAAAATGTTTTGCCAGCTCCGCTGCCCACGGCGCCGCCGCCCCTCCAAACGACCCCAAATTTTAACCCTACAATCCCTGAACCTTCCTCACCCCTAATCCTTAACCAAATCCCTTCAAACCCCGTTGAAACTGGAGAAATTTCAAATCTAGGGTTTTCAAGCCTCGACGTTGTTTTGGAATTTTCTGCACTCGGTTGATTTTTTAACAATGTCATATGTTTATTTCAACAAAATAAACCTATAACATTAATAAAATACTAATTTCGAGATTCAGCCAAGAGGAAGGCTTATAACAGTGAATCAGTGAGTGTTTTTTCTCTATTTTCAGTTTTTTTAATATTTTGTTATTGTCGAGGTTTCAATTGAGGGTTCTGATTCTTCTTTACCGTATAATTAGTTTATTTTGGTAATTTTCTCATAGATTTCAATAACAGGATTCCAGGTTTTAACTGTCATTTTTTTTGTTTTGATTTTTGTTCGTTTGATCTTCATAATTAATTTCAATTGGGCCTTGTTTGATGTTAATTGATTGGTTCATCGCCGTGTTAGCTCTTAATACATTTAAGACTTCTGTTGTTAATCATAATAGTTAGATTAATTTCTGTTTGAGCTTTGTTTGGTTGTTGCTGATAATTAGACCATAGTTAAATTTTCTTGAATGGTTGGTTTGAGTAGTAATTGAGCTTAGTTAGGATTAGCACTTTAGTTAAACTTGTTCTCCATTTCTGATTAATGGGTAAGGATAATTGATGTAACTTTAGGAATTTGTTCAGACTTAGTTGAATTTTTAGTATTTAAACCATAGTTGTTAACTGAGGTAAAGAAGTTGGGTCAGTATGGGTAAATTTCAGTTCAGATAAAGGGTAAAATAGGTATTCTAGATAAGAGAATATTGTAGTAACTGAAAAGGAATTTCCTAGAAGTTTTTAGAATGGGTTTTAAGTGGGAAGTTCAGAAAATAGATGGTATAACTTGGGCAATAAGTCAAAAAATAAAGGGTGAAATAGAAATAAATAAGGGACTAATAGGTAAAAGTTAAAAATCTGAAGTTGCACCTCGTTGTGCCTATAAAATGGCATTTCTTTGCCTTCATTTTCAAGTTTTTTAGCCTCCAAAATTTCCCCCAAAAAGCTTTCTCTCTAATTTCAGATCTAGTTTTAAAATTCAAACCTTCAAAAATTCAAAAACAATAGAAATTTAATAGAAAAATCCAAAAAATATCACTGTTCCATCGTGATTGCATTTTAATTTCAAGTAATTGATAGTCAAGCTTCTCTTAGTTCATTTTCTGGTGATTTTGAGTAGTTTGAAGTGTTCTGGTTGATTTCAAGTTAGAATTGATTGCCTTAGCCTGGTTTGGGGTATTTCTGTTGGTTGTTGGTTCATCTGTATGAATTTCTGGTTGGAGTTGGTGCTGTCTTGAAGTGGATCTGCTAAATTCCGTTTGATTTAAACATTTCTGGGCTGATCATTCTATTTCCTGGGTTGTTTTAAGTATTAAACTCCTGTTGCTATTCATCTGCTCCTGCTGACTCCTGTTTCCTCTTGATGTGATTTAAAATCCAGGTACATATGCACTACTATACTGATCTTGAGTGTGTGAATTATTTAAGAGAATCAATGAAGAAGAAGTTTGATTTGTTTATCTGAGCTATATTGGATTTTTTGACCAGCTTTTCATGCTTAGCTTAAGTGTTCATACTTAATCGTAATTAGAATAATTGTTTGGACTATCATAGTTGTATTAACTGGACTACAAATAGTTATATCTCATGTTCATATGAATCTGTTTTCTCGAGTTGAGTATTAGCTGTTAATTCTCTGTTATCTGATTCATGTACTTGTTAAGCGCTAATTGTAGTTAATTTCGTACCAAATCAATAGAACAAGCTTGTGTTAGTCGATCTCTTGTCAGTTGGTTCGTGAATTGGTTTAAAAGCATGTTGATTAAGAGGTATTGTGTATTACAGGTGTGAGCACATTTAAATTTGTTAGTTTAGATGTTAAAGTTAAATTGGAGTGTTAACACATTGTTTATCTTCTAAAAATCAGAATGGCTTGGTTGTCCCCTTGAACGATTTAAGTGTCAAATTGGTATTGATCATTCGTAATAAGGTGTGCTTCAATTTAAACTTCGTTGTTGCAATTTGGCTGTCACTTTTAATAAGATATGGGAACTCGTTGGTAGAAAATAAGTAGGATAGATAAGTAGATGTAGAAAAAATAATTTTTATAATCTGGGATACAGTACAGCAACTGCACAAAACCAGTTAATTAGCATTGGAGATTAATTGGACCGCTTAAGTTTCCATTTAGACGTCAGTTTGTGCTCCTGCCCGGAATCGACCTCTGGACCATGCTCTTCCGCTACAACTGGGCGTGAACAATAACACTTGGGCCAATTTCTCCAATAGTAGGCCCAAAGTGTTGGGTCCTTTATCTTTTTTGATTAAATTGCTAAGCATGCTTCATTTATTTACTCCATAAGCTACTGGGTTTGAATTGTTTGAGAGTGATTCATAAGACTTTGACATTTTTATCAATGGTAACTAATTAGGGTTTTTTCTTTTATTCTTAGAGACAAATTAAATAGAAAATTATAGGTAGCTTTAGGATTGTCCTTTAAATAATAAAATGAGATGAGCCTCGCAAAATAAAACAAATAAATTGCGGGGCCCTCAATAATTTCTATATAAAATACTTAGAATTCGGGAGGACCGTTTAGCGAATTTCACGGTCTTCCCCAAAGATAATAAACGCGTAATTGCTTTAGACGCACATTTTAATAATATTACCTTCCTAAATACGGGTGTACATTTATGTGACCCAAATCTAAATCTCAACGAAGTCGAAATGTATCAAAAAATCATAGGTGCACTGGTGCGACGTGGTTCGAGATGCATTTTCACGACGTTGCAATTCTTATTAAAATTAAAAATAAAAATAAAAGCGGATTACTAATAAATGGCACATAAGTTAGAACATGTTTTGAAATCAGATAAAAGCAAATACACTAGTTGAGCGACCGTGCGAGAACCACGGAGCCCGGGAATGCCTAACACCTTCTCCCGGTTTAACAGAATTCCTTGCTCGGATTTCTGGTTTGCAAACTGTTAACATAGTCATAATTTCTTCAGTTCGGGATTCAACCGGTGACTTGGGACACCATTAATCTCCCAAGTGGCGACTCTAAAATTTAATAAACGTGTCTCGTTCCGATTGTCACTTCAAATTGGAAATAACTCCTTTATTATGCCCTTGCGGGTGTAGTAAGCGGAAAAAGGAGGTGTGACAATAAGTGACTGTCAATGATAAGTATTGATAACCATAAATTTATATATGAAATATATGGTAAATAGCTATTATGATTGGTTAAATTATACTGAGGTAAAAGTCGGCCAACAGAGGGTTCTATTTTGGCATTTTATTTTTGAGGCGGACAATTTTAAATTGTGGCGTTTTTGGTTCCAAGTATTTTGACTCCCATTAATTATTCTTTTGGTTTGTGAAGCACTAAAATTTGTGAAGCACTGTTTACTGGTCTAACGAATAGTTGATGCCATTTCTTTTATGGGTTCTTTTCTCATCAACTTCTGCTAGTCGTAAACATGACAGACTTGACATTTAACAAATTTATTGTGAATCTTTTCTTCGTATTAGCTAAGTTGTATTAGAGATCTAGGGGAACATCTTTCCACTTTGCTGACCTGATGTAGACTAAACAATCACGCCCATAGTAGTTACTCCCTCCGGTCCAAAATAAGTGATTTTTTGGCCTTTTTCTTGTGGTCCAAAATAAGTAATTTTTTCAGATTTCAAGAATGAATTAATTATTTTTTTCCTACATTGTCCTTGTAGTAAATAGTATTAGAATATGTGTTAGGAGTGTTTGTGTGAGATACTAAAGGTTAATATGGTCAATTCCATTATTAATTAATGCTAAAAGGTGAATTTCTTAATCTGTGTAAAAACATCAAAAAATCACTTATTTTGGACCGGAGGGAGTAGGTAAGTACATGTGTGACGCTTGAAAACTTGCTCACGATTTTGTTCAATTTGTTTATGTTCTTGCCATGGCGTACTATACTCAAGATCGCTAAGGTAATGTTAGAAGAAACATAAGAGAATTGTTAAAAGAAGCTTTGTATTAGAGAGAATTTAAATTATTTGTTTGGTGAATTACAAATGAATAACCCCTTTATAGACTAGTTTTCTCTATAGGCTAGTGTGTAAATATTAATTGTTACACAAGTTCTTAATGGTTAATATTTATAAGATAAGGGCTTTCTCTAGAATTCTCTACAAAGATAGAAAATTCCAAGAACTTTCCTAATAAATCCACAGGGATAAAGGGTCTTTCAAAGGAAATGTCTATACTTCTCCGGAATGTTTTCACAAATGCTAGCATTCCTCTTGTTAAGCTTCCACGTGTCCTTAATATATGCCAAATAATATATATATGGCATGATAACATGACACGTCATCACAAAATTCTTTAAAGACTTGTGTCATCTTTTCAATCAACAGGCATCTCCTTCAAAAATCTTCAACGATAGTAGAAACGTAACTCCCCGATATTTGCAAAAATAAAAACATAATGGGTCTCAACTGATAAGATACGAGGGTTGTAAACTGTAATAGATTGAAGACCAGATTTCATTAAAATAGTTTAGTGATGTGCAGACCGTTGAGGTTTTAAGCTAAATTAGGCTTAAAAGAAGGTGTATGGGAAATGGAGAGAAAATTGAAATATTTGAATTTGATTTGAGATTCCCTCCTTGACAAAGGGACATTGTCCCGTACTGGAAGAGGAAAAGGTTTTTTATGGGTATATATATACAATTGCACTTTTTCTAGCTTTTAAAGAGTTAAGAAGAAGGCAAGTCTCGCGCCGTCGCTCGCTCGCTCGGCTTCGGCTTCGGCTTTGGCTTCGGATTTGGTCAAATGATCGATTTGGACCAAATTTATATGTTAATAGCAAATATTAACAGAAGTCCAAGGGAACTATTATATTAAATCCAACAAAAATATTAAACGTTTTTTTTTCATTATCCGTTTTCAGTTTTCCGGTTTGTAACTAAAAATTAACCTCCCTCTTCAATTTTCGGTATATTTTTGAGTAAATAGCCATTTATATTATGGCATTTATGTTATGGCAGTTATACATAAACACCCATTGTGAAGAGTTGCACCCCTTCAGTTTTGAGCTCAACATTGGCTATAAATACCAGTCCATTCTCTCAGATTTTCCATACGATTTTCTGAGTTCTCCTCCTTTCTTATGCATTTTTTTAATCAAAGATGTGAGAATGCACGGGAGAAAATATGATTGATATTATGCTCATATGTTAAACATGATACAATGATCCCTACATATATACATAACATGTTCTACTCCTAATACATATGGGATTGGGGTTACATAACTATTCTAACACTCCCCCTCAAACTGGTGCATATAAAGTATATGTACCGAGCTTGTTACATATGTAGTTAATACGAGGACCAGTGAGAGACTTGGTGAAAATATCTGCAAGATGATCATTCGACTTCACAAACTTTGTAGCAATATCTCCCGAGAGTATATTTTCTCTGACAAAGTGATAGTCAATCTCAATGTGTTTAGTTCTCTCATGGAACACTGGATTTGATGCAATATAAAGAGCAGCTTGATTATCACACACAAGTCTCATCTAACTAATCGCACCAAATTTCAACTCATTGAGCAACTGTTTGATCCAAGTTAGCTCACATGTAGCCATTGCCATTGCTTGATATTCTGCTTCTGCACTAAACCGAGCAACCACATTCTGTTTCTTGCTCTTCCAAGATACCAAATTTCCTCCTACTAAGACACAATATCCAAAAGTAGAACGTCTATTAGAAGGTAACCCTGCCCAATCAACATCTGAATATCCAATGATCTGCTCAAGGCCTCAATCCTCAAACAATAAACTTTTGCCTGGAGCTGATTTTATATACCGAAGAATGCTAACAACTACATCCCAATGACTATCAAATGGAGAATCCATAAATTGACTCACAACACTCACAGGAAAGGAAATGGCAGGTCTTGTCACTGTAAGGTAATTTAATTTACCAACAAACTGTCTATATCTTGCAGGATCGCTAAGAGGATTTCCCTGTCCGACAGAAGTTTAGAATTCGGATCCATCAGAGTGTCAATAGGTTTACAACCTGTCATTCATGTCTCTTCAAGAATATCTAAGGCATACTTTCGTTGTGAGATCACAATACCTGAGCCAGACTGAGCGACCTCGATACCAGAAAAATACTTTAGTTTACCCAGATCCTTAGTCTGAAAGTGTATACCATCCTGGTCATTGCTGGTAATAACAATGTCATCAATATAGATCACCAGATAAAACAGAGACTCGAAGCAGAATGCCAATAAAATACAGAGTGATCAGCTTCATTCCGAGTCATGCCAAATTCCTGGATAACTTTGTTGAGCTTACCAAACCAGGCTTGAGGAGACTGCTTTAGACCATAAAGTGACCGGCACAAGCGACATACAAGTCCACGAGACTCCCCTTGAGCAACAAACTTAGGTGGTTGCTCTATATAAACTTTATCCTCAAGGTCACCGTGTAAAAAAGCATTGTTAATGTCCAACTGATAGAGTGTCCAATGGCGAATAACAACCATGGATAGAAAAGTGGACTGATGCTATCTTATCCATGAGAGAGAAGGTATCACTGTAATCGAGCCCAAATATCTAAGCATATCCCTTGGCAACAAGATGACCCTTAAGACGATCAACCTTACCATCTAGACCAACCTTGACTGCATACACCCAATGATAACCAACGGTAGATTTACCTGAAGGAAGAGGGACGAGCTCCCAAGTACCACTCGTATGTAAAGCAGATAACTCGTCAATCATAGCTTGTCGCCATCCTGGATGAGACAATGCTTCACCTGTAGACTTAGGGATGGAAACAGAGGACAAAGAAGATAGAAAAGCATAATAGGGTGATGACAAAAAATGATAACTTAAATAGACATAATGGGGATTAGGAATAAGGGTGGTCTGTATACCTTTCCGAAGTGCAATTGGTGTATTAGGAAGAGACAAGTCCGCAGTAGGAGCAGGTTCAGGTGCAGAACGTGAATCAGTTGGGCCTGATGCTGGGTGCAGACGACGATGATACGTTAATAGTGGTGTTCTTGTGGCAGGGAGTGTAGGAGGAGCCATCTAGACTCCCCAACGGTTGGAATGGGTAAGACTTCTGTGGCGGAAGGTGAAGGAGGAGTTATAGTAGACTCCTTAAAGGCCGGGATAGATAAAACCTCAGATATATCAAGGTGGTCAGAATGGTCAGAATAGGTAAAGAAAGGTTTAGACTAAAAAAAATGTGATATCGGAGGACATAAAGTACTTATGAAGATCAGGTGAGTAACAACGATATCCTTTCTGAACACGAGAATAACCAAGGAAGACACACTTGAGAACACGAGGAGCTAACTTATCTTTCCGAGGGGCTAAGTTATGAACCAAACAAAGGCTCCCAAAAACACGAGGGGGAACAAGTATAAGGGTGACTGGGGAAATAATACTGCATACGAAATCTGATTCTAGATGGGAGATGAAGGCATCTGATTAACCAAATAACAAGCTGTGAGAACTGCATCGCCCAAAAAACGCAATGGAACATGAGATTCAATGAAAAGTGTGCTATCAGTCTCAATGATGTGCCTATTCTTTCTCTCTGCAACCATATTTTGCTGAGGGGTATAAGGACAAGAGGTCTGATGAATAATTCCTTCAGAAGTCATAAACTTCTGAAATTGAGAGGATAAATATTCTAAAGTATTATCACTGCAAAAAGTGCGAGTGGAAACACCAAATTAATTTTTAATTTCAGCACAAAAATTCTGGAATATAGAAAACAACTCAAAACGATCTTTCATTAAGAAAATCCAAGTACATCTTGAATGATCATCAATGAAACTAACAAAATAACAAAATCTCAAGGTTGAATTGACTCTACTAGGACCCCATATATCAGAATGAACTAAAGAAGAAACAGACTCTGCATGACTCTCAATACTATGAGGAAAGGAGGCTCGAGTATGTTTCCCGACCTGACATGACTCACATTCTAATATAGATAAACTAGACAAACTAGGCACCATTTTCTAAAGCTTGGGTAAACTTGGATGTCCTAAAGGTCTGTGAATTAGGTCCAGAGGATCTGTAACTAGACATGCCTTGGAGGAAATGAGTGAGTTAAAGTAGTAAAGGCCTTCTAATTCAAGTCCTGTCCAATCGTATGTCTCGTACTGCGGTCCTGCATAATAAAAGAATCATCAATAAAATATATAGCACAATGGAGGGAACTAGTCAAATGACTAATAGATACAAGACTAAAAGGACAGTCAGGGACATAAAGAATGGAATCTAGAGTGACAGAGGGTAGGGGATTCACTTGTCCAACACCTTTTTCTTTAGTTTGAGACCCATTGGCTAAAGTAACAGCGAGAAGAGACTGTGAATTCCCAATATTTGACAAAAGTGATTTATTACTAGAGATATGATCAGAAGCGGCTGGGTCCAGAACCTATTATCCAAGAGTACTAGACTGGGAAACACAAGCAAAAGAATTATCAGCAACAGAAGTATCAGTCAGAGCAACAAAGGCTACTTGTGGAGATGTCTGCTTACTTGATCGATATTGAAGGAACTCATTATACTCATTCCCTTCAGATAAAAAAAATCCCTGGTTACCTGTAGTCTCGATCTGAGCAACATAAGCATTTTTGGGTGGGCAACCATGTAAAGAATATCACACGCCATGAGTGTGTCCAAGTTTATGACAATAAGAGCACTTGGGTCTAGATCTTCCAAAACGACCTCCTCCTCGTCTATTCTCCATAGATTGAGATGCCTGATTGTCCACTGACTGGGATACAAGTACAGATGAGTCAAGTGTCTATGATGAGCTCACTGGGTGACTTGGTGCTGCAGCAAGGCGAAGTAATTGAGAGAATAATTCATCAATTGTGGGGAGAGTCAGACTAGCTAAAATCGGGTCACGTACTAAATCAAGGTTAGTAGGGAGTCCAGTGAGTGTAAGAACTAGAAACATCTTCTGTCGTTGCTCTTGTTGCTTTTCAACACTAGCAAAAACTGGCATCAACGTCTCAAATTCTTCCATGACTGCCTGTACTTGTCCCAAGTAAGTAGACATATCCAATTCCTGTTTCTTCAAGCTTGTTTTTCGCGATATTACATCATAGAATGAGATATGTCATTAGCGTATAAATTACGAGCCTTTTCCTAAACTAAATAATATGTCTGGAATAGATGGAACAAGGGCATCAATTTGGAAATAATAGATCGCCACAGGATACTACATAACCGTGCATCGACCTTCTCCCAAAATGTTTTGGCCTTTTCATCACCTTCGCTAGCCTTTTTGTTAAATGAACTTGAACTCCTTGACCTTTACACCACAACTCGACAGACGAAGCCCAAGCTAAGTAGTTTGAACTTCCCATTAAAGGTTCTAAGGTAATCATAACACCGAAACTACCAGAACCTGGGTTTTTAGACCCGAAAGCATCAACTCTCAAAGACATCATTGGATTATCACCAAATAACAGAAAGAATCAACTGACAACTCATTAATGCAGATGAAGGAAACAATGTTTTTGTCAAAAATTATTGTAGCTGCCGGAAAAAGTCAGTGTAGTCGCCGGAAAAACTCAAAGTGGTCAGAATCAAACGAAAAAGGTATGGATAGACTCGGAATTACTAGTCGATCTGACCGTCCAACTGGAAGTTTTTCAAAAAATGACTGGAATAGTGCTCACGCACCGGCGCGTGGGTCAGATCTCGCCGGAAAGTTCTGACGCGTGAGGGCGCGTGTACGTGAGTTTTTCATTAGGGTTTACTGGGGTTTGGTCGCCAAAGACTGAGGAGTCTCGTGGTGGTGTTGGATTTTTGCACACACTAATAGAAATTGATGTAAGTACAGGCAACCTTCTAAGTCGCCAAAAAATTGCACGACGACGAGGTCTTTCTTCCCGAAAGTAGCTGGAATGATGCGTACCGATAGGTTTCTCACTAAAGCTCTGATACCATGTGAGAAAGCACGAGAGAAAATATGATTGATATTATTCTCATATGTTAAACATGATACAATGAGCCCTATGTATATATACATAACATGTCCTACTCATAAATATAGCCTCTTATGCAAGCCTCTCAATCACCCGTGACACAGCTCTCGTTAATTAGTACTCACACTCAGCAATTCGGCTAAATAGATAATAGTAATAATAGTAATCTCTGCGGCGTGCAGTCCAATCCATAGTTTATGGTCGACTACGCTCACTGGGGGAGTAAGACTCTGGAGGGGGTCCTACAGCCCAACGTCATATTGCTGCGGCTAGTAGCCCAATCCAATATATATCGATGCGGCGTGCAGCTCAATCCATATATATATATCTCTGTAGTATGCGACCCGATTCATATATATAATATTGATGTGGCGTGTAGCCCGATCCATAACATACATAC
>MU672470.1:36218-61978 GCA_026770625.1 Nicotiana glauca | reverse complement strand
ATATATATATATATATATATATATATATATATATATATATATATATATATATATATATATATATATATATTCCTCACCATTAGGTCCCCAATCTCTCTCAGTTATTAGCCTTACGAGCACTCGGGCATATCAGTGATAATCAGGGAAACTCAGCCCAACAGTTTTCATATATTAAGAAATAGAGTGATGAAACCGAATTTAAACAATCAGCATGTCACACATGACTGAGGATATGCTTTCAAATCAAATAGAGTGAGGAAAGTAGTAAAAATATCCATAAGGGTTTAAACAGTTCGGCATAAGGCCCCAAACACGGCGTATATCCCAAAATGTAGTATCAATCTCTAAAATATGGGATATCATCAGATTTCAAATCAAATACGCGGCTTAATAATCACTACGGGACGGACCAAGTCACAATCCCTACCGGTGCACGCCCACACGCTCGTCACCTAGCATGTGCGCCACCTCATTTATCAAAACGATACGAAAAATTGGGGTTTTATACCCTCAGATCTAGATTTACAATGGTTACTTACCTCAAACCGGATGAAATACTACTCCGCGACGCCTTTGCCTCATGACTCGACCTCAACTCGCGTTGAATCTGTCCAAAATCAGAATCATAACATTAGAATATGCTAAGGGAATGAAGCCCATGAAAAAATAATCAAATTACAACAAGAAACCCAAAATTGACCAAACCCGACCCCGGGGCCTATGTCTCGAAATTCGATAAAAATCACACCAATACAATCCTTATCCTCCCACGAGTTCATACATACCAAGAACACCAAAATCCAACCACAAATTACCCCTCAAAACCCTAGATTAAGGTCTCCAATTTCCAAGCCCTAAACCCCCAATTTTTGCTACTAATTTTCATAGATTTCAAGCTTAAACAGTTAGAAACCATCATAGAAACAAGTTTAGGGTCCAAAAATCTTACCTCCACGAAACCCTCTTGAATTCCCTCTTCAATTTGCCTTTCCAAGTTCAAACCCGTATGTGAAAATGGTGGAATAACTAAAAATTCACGAAGGAGGGCTTATATACTTTCTGACCTAGGGTTTTTGTACCTGTGGCCCCGTTTTCGCACCTGCGGTACCACTTCTGCGGCTAAACAACCCCTTCTGAGGTTTCCACTTAAGTCCCTCAAAATCGCACTTGCACATCCCGTTCCGCACCTGTGGTCTCGCAGGCGCGCTGAGCCTTCCGCACTTACGCCTTCTGACCATCTTTGCCCATGGCTTCATCTGTGGCTTCTCTTCCGCTTCTGCGATCCCGTACCTGTGGTCCCCAATCCACAGGTGCGGTTATGACAATAAAATCAGCAGCTTCAGCTACACAATCATAACTCTCAACTTCCCGTCAACCATCCGAAATCACCCTGAGGCCCTCGGGAACTCAACCAAAGTTACTAGCAAGTCACATAACACTATTCAAACTTATACCAATCTTCAAAACATCCAAAACAACATCGAATCATCAAAATACCCTCAGATTCAAGCCTAAGCATTCCAAAAACATTGAATTCCGCTTTTGACCAAAAAGTCTATCAAATCTCGTCCGAATGACCTAAAATTTGTGCACACATCACAAATGATGCAAAAGACCTACTGCAACTTCCGGAATTCCATTCCAACCCCGATATCAAAATTTCCACTATCAATCAGAAACGCCAAAATTCGAATTTCGCCAATTCAAACCTAAATCTACTCCGGACCTCCAAAACACATTCCTATCACGCTCCTAAGTCCCAAATCACCTTCCAAATCTATCTGAATCGTAAAAACCAGATTTTGAGTTTGTTTACTAACAAGTCAACTACCGGTTGATTTTTCCAAAAAAAGGGCCAACTTAAGAGACTAAGTGTCTCTTTTCTCGACCAAACCACTCCGAATACGATGACACATAATACTGTTGAACAAGAAATAAAGAAGCATAAATGGAGAAAATGGAGCGGTAACTCATGAAATGACCATCCGAGTCATTGCACACTACACCAGTGTGTAATTTGTTTATCCTGGGAGGAAATAATGGGTACTAGGAGGGGGTTAAATTTCTTATGGAAATACTGTGAATTAAGCGGACTTGGATTAATTTCTATTTTGTTTATATTTCTGTTTATATAATATTTTATTTTCTCCAAAATTATTTTATAAATACAGTATACTAACAAGCTTATAAAACTACTATAACTCTTATTTTTCTACTTTAAGAGAAGCCTTCTAGCTCGTTTTAAAGCGTTGAAGAGAGAGATAGGACATTTTAAAGATAGTTGTTGAGGAAGCATCTGATTTCAAACTACGAGTCCGCCATCCTAGACACCATCTTATTGGCCCATGAAAATTATCTAAACCGAGCGGATCAAACCTTTCTTCTTCCTGCTCAAGCAGATGCCGAACCTCATTATTTAGCAGCTCTCTGAAGTCAGAGAGATGGGTGGGAATTTAATTTTTTTTCCTGTATTTGTGTTATATTCGCTGTACTAGAGATTAAAACTTTTGTGGTTTTCTACTCCATGAGAGATTGAAATCTACGTGTCTTTTGCAGAAATGACTAATGACAACGGGAACCAGGCTGTTCCAATGGTGACTTCCAATGCATCAACAAGCCGAACACCGGAGTTGGCACTGGCAAAAAAACCTGAAAAAATTTTCGGGATTGATTTCAAGCGGTGGCAGCAGAAGATGTTCTCATACTTGACTACTTTAAGTCTACAGAAGTTCATTAAGGAAGATGTTCCTGTTCTGCCTAATGAAACTCCAGAGAATGAATGCTTTCTCGTGATTGAGGTGTGGAAGCATTTTGATTTTCTGTGCAAGAATTATATTCTTAGCAGACTAGAGGATGATCTGTATAACGTCTACAGTGGCGTGGAAACATCAAAAGAACTGTGGGTTGCGCTTGAAAGAAAATACAAAGCTGAAGATGTCGGGTTAAAGAAATTCATTGCCGCTAAATTTTTGGACTACAAAATGGTGGATATCAGGTCTGTTATTACCCAAATCTAGAAATTGCAAGTGGTTATTCACGTTCTCCTTACTGAAAGTATAAGTCAAATTAATACTGATGTTGAAAGTATTAATATTTTTGCTAATTGAATTTTCATTGAAGGTCTTGTCATCAATGAAGCATTCCAAGTTGCAGCGATGATTGAGAAGTTGCCTCCTTTGTGGAAGGACTTCAAAAACAAATTGAAACACAAACACAAGGAGATTTCCCTTGAAGATTTCATTATTTGGTTAAGAATCAAAGAGGACAACAAAGCTACTAAAAATAGAGGACGTGGAAACTCAACAATAATGGGAGCAAACATTGTTGAGGATACTTCTCAAAATAAGAGAAAGAGAAAGCAGGCTTCTGGACCGAAAAGCAACCCAAGCAAGAAGCGATTCAATGAAAATTGCTACAACTATGGGAAAGCTGGACACAAATCTACAGATTGTCGTGCTCTAAAGAAACACAAGAAGATGGGTCAAGAAAACATGGTGGAAAAGCACGAAGATGTTGATGACTTGTGTGCTATGATTTCTGAATGTAACCTGGTGGAAAATCCTAAGGAGTGGTAGATTGATTCTAGAGCCACTCACCATGTTTGTGCTGTTAGGGAAGCGTTTGCTACATATGCTCCTGTTGGACCCGAAGAGACGCTTTCTATGGGAAAAGCTGCAACGGCCAAAATTGAAGGATGTGGGAAAATATTTCTGAAAATGACTTCTGGCAAGGTGGTGACTTTAAACAACGTCTTTCATGTTCTATTAGAAAGAACTTAGTCTCTGCTGGACTTCTTGTTAAGAACGATCTTTAAGTGTATTTTTATATCCAATAAGGTTGTAATAAGTAAGAATAAAATATTGTTGGAAAATGTTACCTTACTGAGGGGCCTTTACAAGTTGAACGTAATGGTTGTTGAGAATAATAATAAAATTTCAGCTTCGTCTTACTTACTTGAGTCAAATATATTATGGCATATATGTTTGGGTCATGTCAATTATAAAACCTTGTGGAAAATGATTAACTTGGAAGTATTACCTAAGTTTGAATACGACAAATCAAAATGTTAAATATGTGTGGAATATAAGTATGTTAAACATCCTTAAAAGTCAGTTGAAAGGAATTTAAATCCTTTAGACTTAATTCACATAGATATTTGCAACATGAAGTCAATACCATCTCGCAGTGGAAAGAAGTATTTCATAAGTTTTATTGATGATAGTACTTGATATTTCTATGTTTACTTACTTAATAGTAAAGATGAAGCAATAGACGCATTCAAGGAATTCAAAAATGAAGTTGAAACGCAACTTAACAAGAAAATCAAAATGATAAGAAGTGATAGGGGTGGTGAATATGAATCGCCTTTTGAAGAAATATGTTTAGAAAATGGAATTATTCATCTAACAATGGCCCCTTACACTCCACAATCTAATGGGATTGCAGAAAGACAGAATCGTTCATTAAAGGAGATGATGATCGCATTGTTGTTAAGTTCTGATTTGCCACAGAACTTGTGGGGGGGAGGGGAAGCCATTTCTACGGCTAACCAGATACTAAATCGAGTACCGCATAGCAAAACACAATCCATTCCTTATGAAAAATGGAAAAGAAGAAGCCCAACTTGAATTAGTTCAATGTGTGGGAGTGTTTGACAAAAGTGCAAGTTCCTAAACCCAAAAAGGTAAAAATAGACTGAAAACCGTTGATTGTGTGTTTTCATAGGATATGCGACCAATAGTAAAGCATATCGATTTCTGGTTCATAAATCAGAAAATTCCGACATTCATAATAATACGGTTATAGAATCAGATAATGCTGAGTTCTTTAAAAAAATATACTTTAATAAAAGGGTCATTTAAAAAATATATTTAAACATTAAGTTTGGCAACGATTAGTTTTTTGACAATGGCTAAGTTTTAAAAGTCTCAACGACTAGTTTTTTGACTTATTCAATAAACTTAAAAGTTAAAACTTAATAAATTATAAGGAAATTAGGAAACTAAGTAAAGAATCATAAAATATTGAAACAAAATACTTGTAATGAAATATTTTAGTAATTATAATAGAGTTATAATTTATTAATATAATTTCAAGCTATTAAGTAACTAAGTAAGAGAACAAGACAATTCATAAAAAAAATTCAACGCTTAGAGCCTTTTATTTTATTATAGAACTTTCAAATCTCACATATAAATATAATTCTTTTGAAGAGTACCTAATCTACGCATCCACCTTCCAGGAAGGGTTCTTTTTGAATTAGACCTCTTAGTAGCCTATTACAAATCATCATACTAATATTTGTAAGCTCCTATATAGCTTCGTTGTAACTTATCTATAATTTCTCTTGGACTTTATTCTGGAATTGGCAATGTTGATTGATGTTCCATGATGTCATTGCTCCCAATGCTAAGTATCTCATTGTATTCTATTATTTCCTAGTGGTTAATTTTTCAAAATCAAGATTTCTTCTTTCTCGATTAATCCAATCTCTAAATAATACAAAAATCTCTAGGCTGTCCTCCACTAATGAATATCTATGATCTCCGATTTGAAATCTTGTCGTACTAAAAGCACTCTCAGATGCTACGGATGATGCTTGAATAACCACAATATCTTGGGACATTATTGAAATTGTTAGAAAAGCCTTGCCACGCTCCCTTCACCATGCCAAAAGTTGTTCGCTGCCTTCTTCATCTTTAATATTTTCCAATCCTTGATTAAGATAAGAATCAATGTAATGATCCGGTTGGTCGTTTAAAGAATTTACGCCCGGATACCCTATTAACTGCTTTCCTCATATGTGTTTCTACTATTGTGAGTTGCCGGGAGGGTTCATTTTGAATTTCGGAGTGTTTTGGGACACTTAGCCCCTCAATAAGAGCTTAAGCTTTAAAATTTGGACTGTAGTCGAAGCAGTATAAAGATGGTCTCGGAATGGAATTCTATCAATTCTGTTAGCTCCGTTGGGTGATTTCGGGATTATGGGCGTGTTCGGATTGTGTTTTGGAGGTTCGTAGCTTAATTAGGCATGAAATGCCGAAAGTCAAATTTTTGAAGTTTCCGGTTAGATAGTGAGATTTTGATATCGGGGTCACAATGGAATTCCAGAAGTTGGAGTAGGTCCGTTGTGTAATATGGGACGTGTGTGCATAATTTCAGGTCATCCGGACGAGGTTTGAGAGACTTTTTGATCGAAAGTGAAAATTAGAAGTTTTGAATCCTTAGGCTGGAATTTGAGGGTGTTTTGATGATTCAATATTGTTTTAAGTGTTTCAAAAATTGGTATAAGTTTGAATAGTGGTATATGACTTGTTTGTACATTTGGTTGAGGTCCCTAGGGCCTCGGGATGATTCCGGATCGGTATTTCAGTAAATTCCCCTGCACATTTATGATTGGGACTACGGGATAACACCTGGTAGATTTCACATATTGGATATTTACTTGGGGCTACGAATTGGTATTCTGGGAGTTTCCCTTGCACATTTATGATTTGGACTACGGGACGATATCCCGGGAGATCCTCTGGACATTTACATTTGGGACTACGGAATGATATTCTGGGAGATCCCTTGTTGCTATTTCTGTATACTGAGTTAGATTTTTTTGGTGATTTTATTCATTATAAACTGTTAGCACTTTAATTATATTATTGTGTTCTATGTTGTTTTACTTGTTTTATATTTTTAACCGGTAGAGCCCTAACCTTCCTCGTCACTATCCGACAGAGGTTCGGCTTGGCACTTACTGGGTACCACTATGGTGTACTCATGCCCTTTCGTGCATATATTTTGTGTGCAGATCTAGGTTCTTCGACTCAGCCCTACTATCCTTGAGTTGAGGCAATTTTTCCACATCCATAAACCGAGGAGTCCCTCTCCATTCTCTCTTGTAGTTATAGCCCTTCTGTATTTCTTTTGATTTAGACATTCTGGAGTTAGAGCACTATATAGTATTCATAGCTTGTGATTTCATGAGATTCCGGGTTTTGGGTGATCTTTTCAATTACGAGTATGTATTTGTATATGTCGAGCGGCATCTTAAACGTTTTCATTATGTTTATCCGCAGTTTTTACTAGTTTTTATCTCTTGTTTCCTTTTTCCACAAATTATTAGGCTTACCTAGACGTATAGACTATGTGCCGTCATGATAGTTCACGAAGGGCAAACTGGGGTCATGACAAGTTAGTATCAGATCTCTTGGTTCATAGGAGTCATGAATCACAAGCTGGTTTATTAGAGTATGGGGGATCGGTACAGAGATGTCTGTACTTATCTACGAGAGGCTATGTAACTGTTATGAAAATTCCACTCCATTTGATTTCCTTATCGTGCGAGACTTTTGGTATCACAATTCTAAACTTCTGTCTCCTATTCTCTCATAGATGGTAAGGACACGTGCTACCGGAGATGGCCAGGCACTCACGCCCCCTGCTAGAGCCATTAGAGGTTGGGTCGGGGTAAAGGCCGAGGACGTGCACGTGGTGCAGCCAGAGCACCCACATGAGCTGCCATAGAGGAGTCGCCAGCAGCTTCAGCCGGAGTCCAGACACCTGATACGCATACTACTACTACTATTTTAGATGTTTAGGACACTCTTGCAAAGTTTGTGAGCATGTACACTTCTCTAGCTCAGGTAGGGTTGATTCCCCTAACCGTTGCCACATCCTAGGCCATGAGAGAAGCACAAACTCCCGCTGCTCGTACTCCTGAGCAGCTGGTCCTGGTTGATCAGATCCCAGAGGTTATACAGGTACCGCTTGTAGCCCCAGTTCAGCCTGAGGACAGGGCAACAGCTTTCGAGGATAAGAAGTGGAGGCATGAGAGGTTCAAGAAGTACAAGCCTCCTGTATTTAGTGGTCTAGCATCATATGATGCCCTGGGATTTATAGAAGAGTGCTACCGTATCCTCTGCAGGATCGAGTGGGGTTTTTTTCACTGCCTTCTAGCTTCGAGGAGTAGCCTCTCAGTGGTGGCGTACTTTTGAGTTGGACAATCCAGGTGAGGCAGCTTCCCTTACTCGGACTCAGTTTTTAGATATGTTCTTGATAGAGTTTGTCTCTCAGAGCCTTAGGGACGCATGGCGCGCAGAGTTTGAGCTTTTGCGCTAGAGTGCTATGACTGTTTCGGAGTATGCTGTCCGTTTCATCAATTTTGATAGGCATGCACCAGCCTTGGTTTCTACAGTTCGTGAGAGAGTTTGCCAATTTATTGAGGGGCTTATTCCCAGCATCAGGTCTAGCAAGTCTCAGGAGTTAGAGATGGATTTCTTATCAACAGGTGGTGAGCATTGCTAGGAGAATAGAGGGCACGCTCGGGATAGAGAGGAGAGGGAGGCTAAGAGTTCTCAAGAGTCAGGCCATTATTCTGGTGCCTGTGCTCCAGCAGCAGTTCGTCATGGTAGCAGTTATATGAGTTGTCCCGTTCATTCAGCTCTTCCAGCAGCCAGTGGTATTCCAGCTTCTCATAGACCTCAAGAGCCTTATTATGCACCTCCAGTATCTAGTGCGCCTCCTGCGCAGGGTGCTTTCAGTGGTCAGTCCAACAGACCTGGCCCGAGCCAGCCACAGCCGCCACATCCTTCAAGAGCTTGTTTTGGATGTGGTCACATCACCATATGGTAAGGGATTGCCCCAGACTTAGGAGGGGTGCACCTCCACAGAATTCTCAACCATAGCATGCCCCACAGAGTTCCCAAGCTATGATTACAGCACCAGTTGCTACCCCGCCTACTTAGCCAGCTAGAGGTGGAGGTCGGGGAGGTAGCGGTTGCTATATAGGGGTAGTCCAGGATAGATATTATGCCCTTTTTGCTCGTACCGAGGCTGTCGCCTTCTGTCATTACAGGTATTGTCCTGGTTTATCATAGAGATGCATCGGTTCTATTCGATCCAGGATCCACTTATTCTTATGTGTCTTCTTATATTGCCCCGCATTTGGGCTTATCTCGGCATTCTTTGAGTTTCCCTGTTTATGTTTCTACTCCTATGGGGGATTCTTTCATTGTGGTCGCGTTTATCGGTTGTGTTTGGTTGCTCTTAGTGGGTTTGAGACCAGATTCGATTTATCATTGCTCAGTAGGGTAGATTTTGATGTTATCTTGGGCATGGACTGGTTGTCGCCCCATTATGCTATTCTTAATTATCGCGCCAAAACCGTGACGTTGGCTATGCTAGGTATACCGCGAGTAGAGTGGATGGGTACTTTAGATCACACTCCATTAGAGTTATTTCTTTCCTTAAAGCTTAGCGAATGGTTAAGAAGGGATGTGATGCGTATCTGGCCTGTGTGAGAGATATTAGTGTTGATACCCCTATAGTTGATTCAGTCCCAGTAGTACGGGATTTCTCTCATGTGTTTCCAGCTTATCTTCCGGGGATGCCGCCCGATAGAGATATTGATTTTGGTATTGATATATTGCCGGGAAATTATCCCATTTCTATTCCTCTATATCGTATGGCTTCTCCTGAGTTGAAAGAGTTGAAAGATCAGCTACAGGAATTGCTTGATAAGGGTTTCATTCAGCCCAGTTTATCACCTTGGGGTGCTCCTATCTTGTTTGTGAAGAAAAAGGATGGTTCTATGTGTATGTGCATTGATTATCACCAGTTGAACAAAGTTATAGTGAAGAAACGGTATCCTTTGCCTCGTATTGATGATCTGTTTGACCAGTTACAGGGTGCAGAGTGTTTTCTAAGATTGACTTTCGTTTAGGTTACCATCAGTTGAAGATTCAGGAGCCAGATATCCCGAAAACTGCTTTTAGGACTCGGTATTGTCATTACAAGTTCCTTGTTATGTCATTTGGGCTGACCAATATCCCAGCTACCTTCATGCATTTGATGCACAGTATGTTTCGGCCTTATCTTGACTCGTTCGTTATTGTCTTTATTGATGACATTCTAGTATACTCCTGCAGCCGGGAAGATCATGAGCAATACATGAGGACAGTACTTCAGACCTTGAGAGAAAAGAAGTTATATGCAAAGTTCTTGAAATGTGAGTTTTGGTTGGATTCCGTGGCATTCTTGGATCACGTAGTATCGAGTGACGGGTAAAGATGGATTAGAAGAAAGTGGAAGCAGTACAGAGTTGGCCCAGACCATCCTCAGCTATAGAGATCCGTGGTTTTCTTGGCTTGGCAAGTTATTACCGTTGATTTATTAAGGGTTTTCATCCATTGCAGTACCTATGATCAGGCTGACCCAGAAGGGTGCTCCATTCCAGTGGACGAAAGAGTGTGAGGCACGCTTCAAGAAGCTCAAGACAGCTTTGACTACAACCCCAGTTTTGATATTGCCTACAAGTTTGGGGTCTTATACTGTCTATTGTGATGCCTCGAAGATTGGCCTTGGAGCGGTATTGATGCAGGAAGGCAGGGTGATTGCCTACACGTCCAGACAGTTGAAGGTATATGAGAATATTTATCCTGTACATCGAGTTAGCTTCCATTGTTCACGCCTTGAAGATCTGGCATCATTATTTGTACGATGTTCCTTGTGAGATCTAAATTGATCACCAGAGTTTGCAGTACCTGTTCAAGCATAAAGACCTCAATTTGCACCAGATGAGGTGGTTAGAGCTGCTGAAGGACTATGATATCACTTTCTTATATCACTCGGGCAAGGTCAATGTGGTGGTTGATGCTTTGAGTTACCGGCCAGAGAGTTTGGGGAGTTTGTCTTATTTACCAGCAACGGAGAGGCCTATGGCGATGGATGTTCAGGCCTTAGCCAGCCAGTTTGTGATATTGGGTCTTTCGGAGCCCAGTCAAGTTCTAGCTTGAATGATTTCTCGGTCTTCCCTATTTGATCGTATCAGAGAGTGTCAGTATGATGGCCCTCATTTGCTTGTCCTCAAGGACAAGGTCCGGTATGGCGATGCTAGAGATGTGACTATTGGCAATGACGTGGTATTGAGGATGCAGGGTCGGATATGTGTACCCAATGTTGATGGGTTCAGGAATTGCTTCTAGAGGAGGCCCATATTTTGCGGTATTCCAACCATCTGGGTGCCGTGAAGATGTACTAGGATTTGAGACAACACTATTGGTGGAGGCAGATGAAGAAAGATATAGTTAGGTTTGTAGCTTGGTGCCTTAATTGTCAGCAGGTAAAGTATGAGCACCAGAGACCGGGTGTGTTGCTTTAGCAGATAGAGATTCCGGAGTGGAAGTGGGAGAGGATCACCATGGACTTCATAGTTGGACTCCCACGGACTTTGAGAAAGTTCCATATCGTTTGTGTGATTGTGGATCGGCTGACCAAGTCTGTGCATTTCATTCCTATGTGTACTACCTATTCTTTGTAACAGTTGGCGGATATTTATATACGGGAGATTGTTCGTGTAATGACCCGACCGGTCATTTTGAGTGCTAGCGCACCGTTCAATAGTTCGAGGCCATGAGTAGCTCCAATTCATCCATTATGACTTGTACGCGTGGTCGGAATTAAATTTCGAGAAGTTCGGAGTTGACTTGGAGAGAAAATTCTCATTTAGGAAGCTTTAAGTTGAGAAAATTGACTAGGATGGGATCTTAGAGTAAACGACCTCGAAATCGGGATCTGAAGGTTCCAGTAGGTATGTATAATGATTTCGGACTTGGGCGTATGCGCGTATCGGGTTTTAGATAACCTGGGAGCGTTTTGGCGCCTATTGTGAAAGTTAGCATTTTGGAGGAAATTCCATAAGTTTGGATTGAAGTGAATTTTCGTGTTATTGATGTCCGTTTGGGATTCTGAGTCTGGGAGTAGCTCCATATGGTGATTCTGGAGTTGGGAGCGCGATCGGAAGTAAATTTGGATGTTTGGGGAGCATTTTGGAGCCTTTTGGCTAAGGATAGAAATTTGAAGGTTTTTGAGAGGTTTGACCAGAGGTGGACTTTTTGATATCGGGGTCGGAATCTGATTCCTAAAGTTGGAGTAGGTCCGTAATGTCGAATATGACTTGTGCGCAAAATTTGAGGTCAATCGGACGTGATTTGATAGGTTTAAACATTGAACGTAGAAGTTTGAAAATTTAAAGTTCATAAAGCTTGGATTGGAGGTCGATTAGTGGTTTTAGTGTTGTTTGATATGATTTGAGTCCTCGAGCAAGTCCGTAATGTGTTTTGGGACTGGTTGGTATGATTAGTTAAGGTCCCGGGGACCTCGGGTGGACTCCGGGTGAATAACAGATTGAATTCAGATTTTGAAGAAGAGCTGAAGTTGCTGGTTGCTGGTGTAACTGCACCTGCGAGACTAGGGCCGCAGGTGCGGAGCCACAGAAGCGGTCCAATGGTCGCAGATGTGGAATTTGGCGGAAGAGAGCTGGGACTGCGGATGCGATCGTTTTGTCCCAGATGCGGGACCGCATCTGCGAAAGACAGGGTGCAAAAGCGAAAATGGGCTGGGAGCCCTGGATCCACAGAAACGGCATTTGGACCGCACATGCGGAGCAGCAGAAGCGGTCGAGAGACCGCAGGTGCGGAAAGTACTGGAGGCAGTGGTGTTATAAAAATCGGGATTTGGCTATTTTCTCTCATATTTCCTTGGCTTGAGCGATTCTTGGAGGGTTTTCAAGAGGAGATTTTTATCATCAAAGATAAGGTAAGCTAATCCCATGCCTCTTGACCTAAATATATCGAGTATGTATGGATTTTAGCATGAAAAATGGTAGAAATTTGGGGGTTTGAGGAAAACCTAGAAAATTGATATTCTTGGAATTTGAGCATGATTTTGGGTATGAAATTGAGACTAAATTATATATTTGAGTTCGTGGAGTTATGTGTAAACTTGTTCTTTGAAAATTTCAAAATCCGGGCATGTGCCCAAGGGTATTTTTGTCAAATTTTCGATCGGGGTTAGGAATTGTTATAAATTGGATTGTAATAAGTAATTGAGCATATATTAATGGATTTGTATAATTATTGGCTAGCTATGGAACATTTAGCATCGATTCGAGTCTTCGGAAGGGAAGGGAATGCCGGTTATGGATCTTCGGAGCAAGGTGAGTCTCCTTTCTAACCTTGTAAGAGAGAATTGTCCCCATAGGTGAAATAATTGGTTATGTGCTCCTATCTGTGGGGGCTATGTATGCACGAGGTGACGAAAATACGTGCGTAGCTACTAATATGTGTAAGTTCGGGTAGTCTAGAACCCAAAAGCATGCTATACATGGAATATCTGTGATCTTATTGACGATTGAATTTCTTAAATCCTATTGAATTGGTAAAAAGGTTTCTAAGAGAATTAAGCTTCATTTTCTTAAATAATTAAAAGAGGATTGGCTTTTATCTGGATAAATGTTCCCCGATAAACTCTTAATTTGCTGTTTGAGCATGTATTTCTATGTCTACTTGCGTCGCATGTATGGTACGTGAGCAGGGTGATTGTTTGTTGAAATTAGACCGCGTCACATGTATGATTCGCGAGCGGGATAATAGATGCATCTATGGTTCGTGCCATTCGACCCTCGGCAATGCACAATTTACACTTATGTTAGATCGGGCCGTATGACCTCGGCATGAGTTGCGCATGCTTGATTGCTTGCCTTGAGATTTATTGATATTGCCATCTCCTCTCCCCGACTTGAGATTTTTGGTTAATTAATGGATTATGAATCCGGAGGCTTTTTTTTATAAAAAGGAACTTTTACCTGTTTAGTAATTCATTTGAATCTACTGCTATCCTTAATAAATTCATGAATCACCGCTTTAATATTATTATTATTTGACCATTAGTAAGTGTCGAAGTTTCCATCTGGTCTCTATTTCTTCGAGATTAGGCGGGATACTTACTGATTACACTTTGTTTTCGTATTCATGCTACACTTGCTGCGCATTTTGTTGCACATGTATAGGTATTTCTACTGGCCTGTTAGGCGTAGCAGCACGGGTAACCCAGAGACTAAGCGAGCTGTATTTTCCTCGAGGCGACCCGCAGCTAGTATAGTCTTCCTCAGAATTTTATTTATTTTCTATCCCCTTTGTGTTCCGGGTAGCTGTTGTACTTTATTCAAATTGTTAGAAATTGCTCATGCACTTTTGACACCGGGTTTTGCGATGGTTACGAAGTATTATATATTAACTGTTTGTCATTTAATATGAATTTAAGCGATTATCTTTTATTGGTAAATTTTGAGGAAAATCATAGATTTCAAGATTATTTAAAATGAGAATTTAATTAAGTAATTTGGTTGGCTTGCCTGACCGCGGAGTCCGACGCCATCATGACCCTTAGTGGATTTTGGGTCGTGACTACATGATAATAGAGCACTAGGTTCCTAGGGTCTCACGAGTCATGAGCAAGTCTAGTAGAGTCTCGCGGATTGGTACAGAGACGTTTGTACTTATCCTCGGGAGGCTGCAGGACTGTTAGGAGTACTTCCCTTCTTGATTCCTTATCGTGCGATTTGATCCATGGAGGCTTATGCATTTAATTCCTTCCTATTCAATCTTGTGCGACGCGAACCGCTTCTTATAAATCGAGGATTGAAGAATTGTAATAGTACTACCAATGCAGTGCGGGGTATTTTTCCCTACATAGTTGTCTGAGCTATTATCGTCGCCTTGTGGAAGGATATTCTGTCGTTTTAGCTCAGTAGTGGTACTTCTGAGAGCTCTGAGGCTAGGCACAAGTTGCCATAATGCTATGAAAAATTATTCCACATTGTTTATATGATGGTAGGATGTTTGATTATGTGTTGGGGCGGTGACTGACTTGAAGGGAGGTTTACTCAGTGCATGATCTAGAGATTCGGTATTTTATTCCCGGCAGGGGAAAGGCAATCGGACTAAGAATGGTCAGATGTGGGCTGGTAAATTTTTTTTCTATGATGAGGTGTCGTCGTCCTAATTAAATGTACTAAGTTCACCGGTGTTATGATCTTCTACAATTTGCCTTTGGGGTAAGCTATCGTGAAACAGTATTGAAGATGCCGCTATCAGATATCGTAGGGTGCGGTAGTTCAGGATTGAATTAGTGTTTCTAATGTCGACGGTTTAAGAAAGATGATCTTCCGAAAGGTGTAAAGTTAGCAGCAATTGTGGGTTCAAGTGCCACGAAGATAGATTTTATTTAAGGCAACAACTGAGCAGCGACGGACGAGGAAGGACATGTGGGGAGTGTTATGCGGTAGTTAAAATTTCTAGAAGGCTAAGTATAAGAAGCAAAGGTCGATTAGTCGACTGAAGAGGTGAGTTTCGCCAAAGTGAGAGAGTTTGGAGTGATTTGGGAAATTTTATTGATTGGTGATGTGGGCCTACGGATTAATTTGAAAATATGCGGTAGAAGATTTGCTATAACGGAAATGAGCTGCTTGATATGAAAGAGGATACAACCTAACTTTGAGTTGAAGGGATGTTACTGCGTAGCTAAATGATGTCCACGAAGAGTGAATGGAATTGTATAGCTAGCGAGTGAGCTTGGACTCAGGGGGCATTAATATCATGGTGATTGCACCCCGTGTAGCAGTGGTCGAAAACATCAGCACGTAGATTCCACAGGCGGGATATCTCCAGTGAGCAGGACGGCGGTTGCATAGTTGGCGAAGCTTCTGCAAAGGGTTCTATTATCTATACAGCAAAGAGATCGGTCATGTGAACGTGGTTGATGATTTAGAGAATAACAAGAGGGTTTTACACAAAGATATCGAGAATTTTGGCAGCTGATTGCGCAAGGTTATGTCAACAAGAGATAAAGGATCGTGGTAAATTCCAGAATTTGTGTAATAGTAGATTTAGTCTAAGTGGGAGAGTCCCACCGCCTATGATTAAGGATTGCCTAGTTAACTACTTGCAAGGTTTCTGGTTATTAGCATAGTGAGGGGTCAGTTCAGTATGAAAAGAACATAAGTAGTAATTCGAGTAAAGGAATTGTTAAAGGCGTGCTAAGGTTGGTCTTATTGGCTCATGTTCAGACTTGGGGAAGGATTCAGGATATATGCCTTGTACAGGTGGGTTTCAAGGGAAATGATTCTGCCGGGTGCTTAGGGTATTCATGTACTAGAAGATTTATGGAATTGATTAGATTCAGGGCCAAGTCAAAGCGGGTGGCTCTCAGCAACGGTCCTAGTGGATTCAAAGGGGCAAAGCATAGTGCCTAGTAATTTCGATCCTATACGTACGGTTAAGAATCAAGCTTGGTAGCAGCTTATGAGAAGAGACACAGAATGTTCTATGATGTTATGACTTGCAGTGTAGCCTTCGGGAGGTATGAAATGGTTCATGGGGTTTGAGACTGCATGGTCTCGTGATTCAAGGTCACTCGGAATGAGTGAGTATAGGCTATGCTATGTGTTGGATAGAGTTATTATTATTTCTAAGGAAATCAAGGATAAATTGAAAGAAGATAGATTGATTACCATAAGTTGAATTGGCATATTGGTGGTAGTGATCAGATCCTTCAGTGCAATCAAGTTATACAAATGATTTGTGGCGGTATGAGTGAGGCTTGTCTGCCACATTAATTGATGTTATTCAGAAGTATTCTACTGTTATGGTATGCTATGCGTAGGCGAACTCCGGAAGGGGATGTGGTAGCTTAGACTACCACTTAGAGATTTGCGTATGCTACGGTTAAGAGAATTCATCTGTGTGTTGCTAAGGTTCTCCTTAAGTGAGATAAGTGAAGAGTTTTATATGATGAAGTGTTAATCCATTTGTGGTTACGGATCTATGATGAAATATCGTGTTCTATCATATGTTGGCATGCTGGGTTCGGTGAGTGGTACGGAATTCGAAGAGAGGATCAAGGTTGCATGTTCAGTGTTGACAAGGAAGTCACGAGCTCATATGAGCAGGGAAGTAGGTTCGATGCTTAAAGTAAGTTGGTATTGCCTTCAGCGTCACCTAGGATTGGTGTTTGTGAAAAAGGCTTTTCACCCTAGTTAAGGATCCTTGGTCGTTTTTTAGCGTCAGTGTGGCCAGTGATTGGATGTACAGACCTGTTATTATTACGGAAGGTTGTGGGAATGTGCCCCATGGGAAGGTTGTATAAGTGTGTCATGTAGTTACTTGATTGGTTGAAGAGTTAAACCAATTATGACATTTTGGTGATATCATTGATTCAGGAATTGATTCCTGGATGGCATTTGATTTATTGAGCTATGGAAAGTGGATGATTACTCCAGTTATGATGGTTGTTCTTATGTGTTATGAGCGAAAGAGGAGTTATTATGAACCTTTGAAAGGTTATTAGTCTAGTTCAGTGCGATCAAAATTAGCTTGAGGTCTGTGGATTGATTCAAATGTGAACATGAGCTCTATAGTAGGCCAGGTGTGTTCATTTCAGTAATGCACTCCTTATGGAGGAATAGTCAGGGTGTCATTTCGTCGTCAGGTATTTCATGTAATGATGCATTACGCCGTGTGAGTTATGAGATGGCTTGGGAAATTGCTTATGTCTTGAGGGTACGCATAGAGATGATGTTATATGAGCAAAATGGCTCTTGAGATCCAGATCGTATATCACACCTCAGTTGTGTTTGAGTCTATAGCTTATGGCACCATATGTCTCCCCAGGGATGGTATTATTCGCTTGACGTGCTTGTGATCGATATTTGGTATCTTGTTGTAATGAGCAGCATAGCTCGGAGTGTACCTTCTTATGTGAATTTTACGTGTGGACAGAGTAGCACGCCGCCATGGGTATGTTGTTTGGATCGGGTTGCGCACCGCAACAGTATGATGTTGAGTACAGTTCCTCATATCTGTTTTATGTATTTTGTGTCCTCCTTTCCTAACAGGAACTTATATTAGTTGTGTGCCCGCATCGCATGCATGATTCGCGAGCGGGGTATCTGTTTAATTATGCTGACCGCGTCGCATGTATGATTCGCGAGCGAGGTAATTGGATTTCCTTTTCGGAGTTTGTTTTCCGTTTGTATCACGTTCGAATTATAGCCTATTGGCACGTTGAGCCATCATATGAGACTTTTGACCATGTCCGGGGTGGCTTATTGCCGAGCAGTTTGTACTGGGTGAGATGAGATCATTGGGCTTAGGATCAGTGCAATCTGAGTATGTGAAGTGTATTAAAGAGCGAAGGCCATTATTTTGTTCAGAAAGAAGTGATGGTTCTTGGCAGAGTATAGACCTTATGAATCATTGCTTCGGTAGTTGGTTATGAATTCCTACACATCTCTTCTATCGTGGCGGTATTGTAAGGGTTAGAGCAGGACCTAGGTAGGTCATGAGGTGCAATGGGAGCATCGTATTTGTGGAATTTCAATTTGTTCGACCAGAGAATGCTATTGTGGTCCTGTAAGTAAAGTGGTGCAAGGTGTGAATTCAGCTAAGGTATGCAATCATGTTTTGGTGCTGCATGTAGTTATTGATACGATAAGCATATGTTGGAATAGGCCTGGCAGAGAATTTCGGGTGATGAAACTATGCTCCAAGGCTTATCTGCCTAAAATGAAAGAGATAATCTTTAGATTTGATCGAGCTGATATGCCCAACTGAGTTGCGGTAGCACGGGTAGGTGCACGAGGTATTAAGCAGCGATTCCAGACAACCCCAACACACTTTCTAGCACGTTTGAAGATGAAAGTATGTTTAAGTGGGAGAGGATTTAACGACCCGATCGATCATTTTGAGCCCTAGCGCACCGTTCAGCACTTCGAGGCCATGAGCAGCTTCAATTCAGGAATTATGACTTGTGCGCGTGGTCAGAATTAAATTCTGGGAAGTTCGGAGTTGACTTGGTGAGGAAATTCTAATTTCGGAAGCTTTAAGTTGAGAAAATTGACTAGGACGGGATCTCAGAGTAAACGACTTCGGAATTAGGATCTGAAGGCTCCAGTAGATCTGTATAATGATTTCGGACTTGGGCGTATGCCCGGATCGGGTTTTGGATGACCCGGGAGCGTTTTGGCGCCTATTGTGGAAGTTAGCATTTTGGAGGAAATTTCATAAGTTTGGGTTGAAGTGCATTTCAGTGTTATTGATGTCCGTTTGGGATTCAAAGTATGGGAGTAGCTCCGCATGGTGATTCTGGAGTTCGGAGCGCGATCGGAAGTGAATTCGGATGTTTGGGGAGCATTTTGGAGACTTTTGGCTAAGGATAAAAATTTGAAGGTTTTTGAGAGGTTTGATCGGAGGTGGACTTTTTGATCGGTGTCGGAATCCGATTCTGAAAGTTGGAGTAGGTCCGTAATGTCGAATATGACTTGTGCGCAAAATTTGAAGTCAATCGGACGTGATTTGATAGGTTTAAACATGAAAAGTAGAAGTTTGAAATTCTAAAGATCATAAAGTTTGGATTGGAGGTTGATTCGTGGTTTTAGCGTTGTTTGATATGATTTGAGGCATCGAGCAATTCCATAATGTGTTTTGGGACTGGTTGGTATGATTGGTTAGGGTCCCGGGGGCCTCGGGTGGAATCTGGGTGGTTAACGGATTGAATTTGGAGTTTGAAGAAGAGATAAAGTTGCTGGTGTAACCGCACCTGCGAGACTAGGGCCGCAGGTGCGGAGCCGCAGAAGCGGCCTAATGGTCGTAGATGCGGAATTTGGCGGAAGAGAGCTGGGATCGCAGATGCTGTCGTTTTGCCGCAGATGCGGGACCGCATCTGCGGAAGAGAGTGCCCAGAAGCGAAAATGGGATGGGAGCTATGGAGCATTTGGACCACACCTGCGGAACCGCAGAAGCGGTCGAGACACCAGGTGTAGAAAGTGCTGGAGGCAATGGGTGTTTTAAAAATTGGGATTTGGCCATTTTCTCTCATTTTTTCTTGCCTTCGACGATTCTTGGAGGGTTTTCAAGAGGGGATTTTCATCATCAACGATAAGGTAAGCTAATCTCATCCCTCTTGAGCTAAATATATCGATTATGTATGGATTTTAGCATGAAAAATGGTAGAAATTTGGGGGTTTGAGGAAACCTTAGAAAATTAATATTCTTGGAATTTGACCACGATTTTGGGTATGAAATTGAGAGTAAATTATATATTTGAGTTCGTGGAGTTATGGGTAAACTTGTTCTTCAAAGAATTTTGGAATCCGAGCATGTGGGCCCGAGGGCATTTTTGTCAACTTTTCGATCGGGGTTAGGAATTGTTATAAATTGGATTGTAATGAGTAATTGATCATATATTAATGGATTTGTATAATTATTGGCTAGCTTTGGATCATTTAGCATCGATTTGAGTCTTCGGAAGGGCCAAGAATGCCGGTTATGGATCTTCGGAGCGAGGCGAGTCTCCTTTCTAACGTTGTAAGAGGAAATTATCCCCATAGGTGAAATAATTGGTGATGTGCTCCTATTTGTGGGGGCTACGTACGCACGAGGTGACGAGAGTCTGTGAGTAGCTGCTACTATATGTAAGTCCGGGTAATCTAGGACCCAAAAGCATGCTATACTTGGAATATCTGTGATCTTATTGACGATTGAATTTCTTACATCCTATTGAATTGGTAAATGGATTTCTAAGAGGATTAAACTTCATTTTCTTAAATCATTAAAGAGGATTGGCTTTTATTTGGACAAATGTTCCCCGATAAACTCTTAATTTGCTGTTTGAGCATGTATATCTATGTGTACCTGCGTCGCATGTATGGTACGCGAGCAGGGTGATTGTTTGTTTATATTTGACCGCGTCACGTGTGTGATTTACGAGCGGGGTAATAGATGCATCTATGGTTCGTTCCGCTCGACCCTCGGTAGTGCACAATTTATATTTATGTTGGATCGGGCTGTACGACCTCGTCATGAGTTGCGCATGCTTGTATTGCTTGCCTTGAGATTTATTGATATTGCCATCTGCTCTCCCCGACTTGAGATAATTGTTAATTAATGGATTATGAATCCGGAGGCCTTTTTTTATATAAAAATGAATTTTTACCTATTTAGTAATTCATTTGAATCTACTGTTGGCCTTAATAAATCCGTGAGTCACCGCTTTAATAATATTATTATTGGACCATTAGTGAGTGTCGAAGTTGCCATCTCGTCTCTACTTCTTCGAGATTAGGCGTGATACTTAGTGAGTACACATTTTTTTCGTACTCATGCTACACTTGCTGTGTATTTTGTTGCACATGTACATGTATTTCTACTGGCCTATTGGGCGTAGCAGCACGGGCGACCCAGACCCTAATTGAGCTGTATTTTCCTCGAGGCAACTCGCAGCTAGTATAGTCTCCCTCAGAATTTTATTTATTTTCTGTCCCCTTTGTGTTCCGGACAGCAGTTGTACTTTATTCAAATTGTTAGAAATTGCTCATGCACTTGTGACACCGGGTTCTGGGATGGTTACAGAGTATTTTGTATTAACTGTTTGTCATTTAATTTGAATTTAAGCGATAATTTTTTATTGGTAAATTTTGAGGAAAATCATAGATTTCAAGAGTATTTAAAACGAGAATTTAATTAAGTAATTTTGTTGGCTTGCCTGACCGCGGAATCCGGTGTCATCACGACCCTTAGTGGATTTTAGGTCATGACAGTTCATCTGCATGGTATTCCAGTTTCCATCATTTCAGATAGAGGTACTCAGTTCACATCACGATTTTGGAGGGCCGTACAACATGAGTTGGGTACTTGGGTGGAGTTGAGTACAACATTTCACCCCGAGATGGATGGACAGTTCGAGAACACTATTTAGATTATTGAGGATATGCTCTGTGCATGTGATATGGAGTTTGGAGGTTCTTGGGATCAGTTCTTGCTATTGGCAGAGTTTGCATACAACAATAGTTATCAGTTCAACATTCAGGTGGCACCGTATGAGGCTTTGTATGGTAGGCGGTGTAGATCCTCGGTGGGTTGGTTTGAGACAGGTGAGGCTAGATTATTGGGCACAGACTTGGTTTAGGACGCCTTGGAGAAGGTTAAGGTGATTCAGGATAGACTTCGCACAGCCCAGTCCAGACAGAAGAGTTATGCAGACCGGAAGGTTCGTGATGTTTCCAATATGGTTGGAGAGTGGGTGTTGCTTCGAGTTTCTCCTATAAAGGGCGTTATGACATTTGGGAAGAAAGGGAAATTGAGTCCATGGTTTATTGGTCCTTTTGAGATATTGAGACGTATTGGGGAGGTGGCTTATGAGCTTGCCTTACCTCCCAGCTTGGCAGGAGTTCATCCGATATTTTATATTTCGATGCTCCAGAAGTATCACGGTGATCTGTAGCACATGTTGGATTTCAGTTCAGTCCAGTTGGATAAGGATCTATCTTATGTTGAGGAGCCAATGGCGATATTGGATAGGTAGGTTCGAAAGCTGAGGTCAAAGAACATTGCATCCGTGAAGGGTCAGTGGCAGGGTCAGCCGGTTGAGGAGACAACTTGGGAGACCGAGCATGATATGCGCAACTGTTACCCTCATCTTTTCACTACTTCAGGTATGTCTCTATGCTCGTTCGAGGACAAATGAATGTTTTACGAGGGGGAGGATGTAATGACCTGGCCGGTTGTTTTAAGAATTTATGCCTTGATCCCCTATTAACTGCTTTCCCCGTGTGTGTTTCTGCTATTGTGAGTTGCTGGGAGGGCTCATTTGAATTTCGGAGTGTTTTGGAACACTTAGTCCCTCAATGAGAGCTTAAGCTTTAGAATTTGGACCATAGTCAGAGCAGTGTGAAGACGGCATCAGAATGGAATTCTGTCGATTTTGTTAGCTCTGTTGGGTGATTTCGAGCTTAGGGGCGTGTTCGGATTGTGTTTTGGAGGTCCGTAGCTTACTTAGGCTTGAGATGCCGGAAGTCGAATTTTTGAAGTTTCCAGTTCGATAGTGAGATTTTGATAGCAGGGTTAGAATGGAATTCCGAAAGTTGGAGTAGGTCTATTGTGTCATTTGGGACGTGTTGCAAAATTTCAGGACAGTCGGACGAGGTTTGATAGACTTATTGATCAAACGCGGAAATTGGAAGTTTTGAAATCCTTATGCTTGACTCTGAGGGTGTTTTGATGATTCGATATTGTTTAAGTATTTCGAAGATTGGTATAAGTTTGAATAGTGGTATATGACTTTTTTGTACTTTTGGTTGAGGTCCCAGGAGCCACGGGATGATTCCGGATCAGTATTTTGGTAGATCTCCTGCACATTTATGATTTGAACTACGGGACAACACCTGGTAGATTTCCCATATTGGATATTTACTTTGGTCTACGGATTGGTATTCTGGGAGTTTTCCTTGCACATTTATGATTTGGACTATGGGACGATATCCCGAGAGATCCTTTGGACATTTACGTTTGGGACTACAGAACGATATTCCGGGAGATCCCCAGTTTCTATTTCTGTATAGTGAGTTAGATTCTTTCGGTGATTTAATTCGTTATAAACTGTTAGCACTTTAATTATATTGTCGTATTCTATGCTGTTTTACTTTTTTTATATTTATAACCAGTAAGGCCCTCACCTTCTTCGTCACTACCTAACCTTCCTCGTCATTACCTGACTGAGGTTAGTCTTGGCACTTACTGGGTACCGCTGTGGTGAACCCATGCCCTTTCCCGCACATGTTTTTTGTGTGCAGATCCAGGTTCTTCGACTCAAGCCTACTATCCTTGAGGCGAGGTGATTCTTCAGAGACTTCGAGGTATATCTGCCGCGTCCGCAAATATAGTTATAGCCCTTATGTATTTCTTTTGATTTAGACATTCTGGAGTTAGAGAACTATGTAGTATCCATAGCTTGTGATTTTATGAGATTCCGGGTTTTGGGAGATTTTTTAGTTGAGAGTGTGTATTTGTATATGCCGAGCGGCATCTTAAAAGTTTTCATTATGTTTATCCGCAGTTTTTACTAGTTTTTATCTGTTGTTTTATTTTTTCACAAATTGTTAGTCTTACCTAGTCGTAAAGACTAGGTGCCATCATGATAGTTCACGGCGAATTGGGGTCGTGACAATCAAGTTCATCATCAATAAAGGAATCAAAACCTATTATATCACCCATATATTCTCATAGAACTTCTACTCTAGACTTAGAAGTAGAATGAGCTTTGAGCGGGAGAAAAGGTGTACCCGAACGAGAGCAGAGGCAGCAGGGCAGGTATTCTCAGAAAAGAAAGAATCAAAACAGGAGCAGTTTTACCACTTGTTGTTTCCATAGATTTATATTTATCAAACATTGATCTAGTATAAGAATATATGTTAGCTTGACATACTTCGAGAGATGGTTGTTCATTTTCTTGAATTGCTAAATTCTCATAAATTTTACTAACAAGTCCCTTTGCACCTCTTAATTTTAAAGATGAGTTAAGTAGAGTAGAAATTAAATAAACTTGGGGAATAGGAAAAAAATACTTTTTAAATTTTGTAATCATTTTTGCTCCTGACGTAAGTGCCTGGCTAAACCCCCTGTCCCTCCACTAGTCTTGTGTACAAATTGTTGCTTATATTTTTCACATATAGCACGTTGATTGACTTTATCATGTTTAAAACAATTCCATACAAATGTTGTTTTGGGATGTTCAGCCTTAGGCTTACCCCTTAAAGGAGGTATAGGGGGTAAAGCTCCAAACCAAGATTGACTCTGGGTTGGAGCTTGTGTTGCGGGACTAGTGGGCGTTTCATCTAATTCTTCTTCCTCATTTTCTTCATCCTTATTTTCCTTGTCTCAATAAAGATATCATTGCCAAATTGTCTTTGTAAAGTTATAATCCAATTGTTCTCCGAAATTAATATTACAACATGCATGGGGTTGGAAAAATGAAGTTTCATCAATACGAGTCATCTCATCTATATATTTTCTAATTCTAGGAGAAGGATTAGGATTAGGATTACTACTACTATTACCTTTACTAATTTTTTTTAAATAGGCCAAATACATTTTTAGATGCCGTAATTTAAATACAAAATTAAATTAAAAAAGTTAACAGAAAAATTAAACACACAAATAAAATATAAAAATAGAACAAGTAAAGTAAACACAAAAATTAAGCACTAAAATGATACGCAAAAATTATATATTAAAATTAGAAGATGGAACGAATGCACCGTGATTAAATATTAAAACTTGAAGAAAATGCCCAAAAAATTACTCCAAATACTTGACGAATTAATTTGAAGCTTGAAAGTTGCTCAAAAAATTTGCCCAAATACTTGAAACTTATCACTTGGTTGTGATAGGGGTAGGCATCAGTCGGTTCGGTTCGGTTATGAATATTATCGGTTTAGCATATCGGTTATCGGTTTACAAATTTGATAAACCCATAATAGAACCGATAAGATATCGGTTATCGGGTATCGGTTATCGATCATTATCGGTTCGGTTATCGATTTACCCGATAAGATAACTCAATCTAGAGTTAAGCAAAAAATAAAAGACAATTCGCTGTAGTTAAGCAAAAAAGAGAATAATTCACATACAGTATACTAAAGACTTGCGCTGGGAGTAACTAGAAAGGTCTTCTATGAAGAATAAAGATGAAGGAATTGAAGAGTGGGGCTGAGAAAGAATAGGAGAGAATGAACTGAAGCCCTTAGCATTTCTATATACTTAAGGGTAAAGTCATAATTTTATTAATTCTTATTGGGTTATCGGTTAACCCATTAACAAAATTGGCAAACCGATACCCGAACCGATAACCCAATAGTAAAAAATTCTAAACCGTTATCGAACCGTTAACCCAATAACCCGATACTGTTAACCCAATAAAAAATTAACGGTTCGGGTTATCGATTTTACCCGATATATGCCCAGCCCTAGTTGAGAGAATAATATAGATAGAATGTAAGAGATTTGAGAGAGAATGATTGATTTTTGTGGGAAAAAATGAAGAACGATGGGGTATTTATAGTAAAAATTGGGCCAAAATATAATTTAATAAACTTA
>MU672470.1:22090-35808 GCA_026770625.1 Nicotiana glauca | reverse complement strand
GGGGGGGGGGGGGGGGGGGGGGGAATATGGCCGTTTTTGGCCGTTGGGAACGAGTATATTTTCAATTGAAGCCGCTTCCCAACAGCTATAATTCAAAAAAAAATTAAAAAAAAATGCGAGACAGACGGGACAGGCGGGACGGAAGGGGACGGGATAAATGGGACGAAATGACCATCCCATTCATCTCGTGTCCCGTTTGACATGGGCCTATTCCGTTTAGAATTAAGTAGGCCGAAACGGAACGGGACCGGAACCCGTCGGACAGCCATAGTTAGAACTGCTCATATGACAAAAACACAAATGTATACGTCATATAGTCAAACCATTTCGTTTTCTTTCTTTAAAAAAGAAAAGGAAGAAGAAATTTCTACACACACTAGTGTTAAATATGGAGAAAAAAATGGCTAAATTTTTACTATTTTTTTGTGATTAAATTTTGTTTAGCCAAGGTATATGATAGTAATACTCACTAATTAACAATGGAGCTAGAGGCCTATAGTTGAACTTGTTTGCAGTGAAAATTAAAGTGCGACGGAAAATGCATTTTCTGGATATTCCTCTATGTACCACTATCCACGAGACAACGTTAAAATTTATGAAAATGCTATTAATAATATTTTTATTTAAGGTAGAGTGGGGCGGGGGTCGGGGTCAGTGGCGGAGCCAGGATTTTCATTAAGGGAAATTAAAATATAAAAAAACAAACTCACCAAGAAGTCAAGGTGGTGTCATTATATAGTATATATACATATTTTTTTTAAAATTACCGAGCGAAACAGTGTAATTTTCCGACGAAGGGGTATCGGTTGACACCCCTTGGGTGCATGTGGCTCCGCCACTGGGTGGGGCGGGTTGGTGGGGATGGGGAATAGGTGGGGAAGTTTGTAAAAGAATTTTGGAAAATATTTTCTTTCTTTTGATAGGGAAAATATAATTGGAGAAAAATGAATTCATGAGAAAAATATTTTTCAAAACATTTAAGCCAACCAAATATGGGAAATTTGAAAAATATTTTCCTTCATATCAAACACACCCTTAGAGAACTCTTAATTTACCTTGAAAATTAAAGGTGGGGTTAAGATATGCGTACACACTACTCTTCCCAGACTTCACTTATGAAATTTTTCGGGTTTGTTGTTGTTATTATTGTTGTAGTTATAATAGGATGAAATAAAACTGGATATATAATAGAATAAATACAGATGATCTAACTATTTAATTGTATTTGATTGAGGCATAATTGAATTATATATTAAACTATTAATGTTGTAGTGGTAGTAGCATTATCACCTCTTTTGGTGATATATTCTATGATCAGCTACCGATACAGGGAGTTATCTGTTGGATATTAGTATACCTTTCATCTATTTCACATTTCTTATATTTCTTATATTGATGTTATTTTGCGTTATGTTGTGTATTTTATGTTATTTTTAGTATGACTCTATTGATAGTACTAACTTATCGTCTCTTGTTGATGTCTTGAGCCGATGGTCTCCTGGAAACAGCCTCTCTGCCCCCCGGGTAGGGGTAAGGTCTGCGTACATATTACCCTCCACAGACCCCACTTGTGGGATTATAATGGGTTGTTGTTGTTGTTATTGTTGTTAGTGATATATTCTCGTAACTAGAATGCTCTAAGAGACATGTTTAAGATATGGCCTTTCGTGTTGGAAACTAGGGTGTAGAATTGCACCTTCAATAATGTATTGACATTGAAAATTGAATGTGTTTTCTTCTCTCAAAAGATAAAAATGTAAAATTGAAGGGTACTCTAATATACGTCGTTCGTACGTCCCTTTTAGATCTAGTACATACTACTTCATAGCATAAGTTGGCAGTGTATTTCAGAATTGCGATGGGATAGATAAGATTCCTCCACTCTTAATTAGAAATTTCTCGATACTTTTTTTTTATAAGAAACGCTTTCACTTTAATGACCTTACGTACTGCAAATTAGAATTAATGTGAGCCCAGAACAAATATCGGTCACTAGATGAGAAAAAAATACATAGCAAAACGAATGTTCACATGCATGTTCGCAAAAAATAAAATATAATGAAACTATTTTAAACTATTTGTGTTAACGAAATGAAGTATTTTGATGGCCCAAATGCAATAGGATTAAGGGTAATTGTTAGGCAGACAAGTTCCACTGAGCGGAATCCAATAATCATATGGTAAGAGAATTTAGTGTTGATTCTAGATGTACTCGCCATTTCATTAGATTAAAACACCTTACAACTTTTGTCATATTTTTTGTGTTCTCATTATGTCCTACTTGACTTATTACTGAGCAAGATAAAGTAGTCATCAATTAAAAAGGTTGTGGAAAATTGAAAACGATAAAGCTAATCTAAAGAAACAAAAAATAATGATTCAGACACCTCGAATGCCTACTTAGTGTGAGGAAGCGGTTTAATTTAACCAATAGCTCAAGTGGATAGGAATGAGAGACTTTAGGTTTAAAATTTGATTACACAGTATTTAGACACATTGTCTACTATATTGAATATAACTAATCCATATCATGTGCTACAATATATTACTCCACCAGAGATACAGAGACGGATTCAAGATTTGAAGGTGGTGAGAGTACATGAGTAAACTGCTCAACCAATACATCCATCAGACTTTTGATCTTAAAGATTCAAGTAAATTATATGATTAATATTTTTAACATATATACTATTATATTTTTTGCCAAAGTTTAGGGGGTTTGGTGACCCCTCTTCTGCAAACACAGATCCGCCTCGAGCTCCACCTATGTTTACATGAAATCTAAGCACTTAATAAAATAATTGAGGTACAGATAAGAAATTTTATTTTGTGTCATATACAACTAACACTAATTGTATGTGGCTCTTTTTTGTTTTACAAATTTGTGGACTCCAATCTTACACTTTTGGGTCCACAAAATTGTGAGACAAAAAAAGTTACCTCATACAACTAGTGTTAGTTATATGAGACACAAAATAAAATTTTTATGTTATAGTGTATACTGATTATGCTCCCAAAAATAAAAGATTTGGCTAATGGAAAGCAAATAGAGTATAGAGGTGCCTTTCGAATGTGCTAAATAATTAACAACAAATAAAAACTTGAGGTCATATTTTCTTTTGATTGTGTTAGACTATTGCACTACAAACAAGTAAGTACTATATTGGAGCTACTGTTTGTACAGCTTCGGCTTTCTTATCGTGGTCATTTCAAGAAAGCATATTCATAATCTCTTACCTTATTTTCTCTTATCTTTGGGATTCAGTGATCCAAATTTTGACCACATAAAACTTAAGTACTTGTTACTATTTGACTTGCTATTGGTGTTTAGTGGTTTTATAAACAGTGTTTATTCGTCGTTATAGGGTCGAATAATTCGACTTCAATTCGTGCTGGCAAATACAACTTTGATGAGTGGTATTTAGTATTATTCCTCTATCTTATATTATTTGTCGTGTTTTTCTTTTATATGTGTTTTAAGATATAAATATGTTGAAATAAAACTATTGGAGGAAAATTTTAGAGGGAAGGTGAAATTTGACTAGGAACGTATATCTTGAAAGATGAGGACTTGCACATTAATTAAAACTTGGCTAAAAGGTAGCCCGGAATTAATCGAACATCTAATTTGATCAATTTAAATCTTAAAATATTTTTCAAAAAATATTTTCTACTTTTTTCATATTTGCTTGACTTAAATATTTGGAAAATATTTTCCTTATGAACTCATTTTTCTCCGATTGGAAAAAATATTTTTCCTATTCGAAAAAGGGAAAATATTTTCAAAAACTCTTATTCAATCTTCAGCACCGTATAGTACTTTCTTTTCATGTTGTAGATAGAGTACTTTTTTTTTAATTTCAACAAAATGAGTATTATTTCTCCATAATGTAGAAAAAGTATTTCCATTCATTTCCACCAAAAAAAAAGTATTTTCTTTAATTCACGACCCAAAATCCACTAAGGGTCGCGAAGACGTCGGACACTGCTGTCAGGTAAGCCAACCAAATTATTGATGAAGTTCTCATTTTTAACAATCTTGAAAACTAAGATTTTCCTTCAATTTTTCGTAAAAAAAAGAAGAGATAACTGCTTCAATTCAAATTAAATAATAAGCAATTAATACAAAATATTTCAAAACTATCCCAAAACTCGGTGTCACAAGCGCACGAGTATTTACTAAGAAGGAAATAAAAAATACAACAACTGTCCGGAATACAATATTGGACAGAAAATAATTACAGAAGACTAAAGGAGACTTTGCTGGCTGCGGGTCGCCTCGAGAAGTGCAACTCACCTAAGTCACTGTATCAACCATGCTGCTATGCCCAGTAAGCCACTAGAGTCGCATCTACCTGTGCAACAAAAATGCAAAGAAGTGTAGTATGAGTACGAAAACAACATGTACTCAATGAGTATCCCGTCTAATCTCGAAGAAGTAGAGACGAGATGGTCGACTTCGACACTTACTAGTGGTCCAATAATGATGTCAATAATACATTAAATTGTGGATTTCTATAAACATGATTTTAATCTAATAGAAGGAAACAAGTAAATAATTAATTCTTTTATTGGAAATTTCCAAATTTTCCTTTTCATTATTATCCAAATATTCTCAAGCCATGAAGAGGCAATAATAATTTTAATAAGTTCAAGGCAGCAATACAAGCATGCGCAAATCATACCGAAGCGTACGATCCGCTCCAATAGAAAATAAACTATGCACTGCCGAGGGTCGAACGATGCGAATCATAGATGTATCTATTTAATCTACCGAGGCATTCGGCCTGCTCCAAAAATAAATACACAGACAGTCAATCAAGAAGTCCACACAGAGTAATTATCCAATGAAAATAATTCCTCTTATAACCATTTAAGAAAAATAAAGTTTTATCCGCTTAGAAATTTATTTATTAATTCGATGTGATTTAAGTAATTCAAGCTATCAGTAGGTTCACAGATAATCCAAGTATAGCATACTTTTGGGTCCTAACTACCCGGACAATAGCATTATAGTAGCTACGCACGGACTCTCGTCGCCTCGTGCGTTCGTAGCCCCCATAAATATGAGCACATGACCAATCAACTCAACTATGGGGACAATTCCCTCTTACAAGGTTAGAAACGAGACTCACCTTGCTCCAAAGTATACTTCCAATGCCAATAACGAGCCCGAATCTTCAATTCGAAGCCGAACGATCCCAAACTAGTTAATGAAGGAGGAACTAGTCAATATCAACTCACAAGATCGTATTCTAACTATTTTAGAAATTTCCCAACCCTTAACACAAGTTTCCTAAAATCCGACCCCGGGCCCACTTGCTCGGATTCCGAAGTTTTAAGAAAGAAGTTGTTCTCTACAACCTAAGGATCTATGATTTCTAATTAATTCCATAACAAATTTCGTGGCTAAATCCAAATTTTATTAAAACCCTAAATTTTGCTCTAACCCCTTGATTTTACCTAATTTATAGTGTTTAATTTACCTAATATACAAGTATTAAACTAAGGATGGGTGGAATAAACTTACCTCACAATGCTAAGTGGAAGTCTTCTCTCAAAGCTCCCAAAATCGCCAATGGAAAAGTGTTTATGTGAAGAAAATGGTCATGAACTCGTATTAAATGAACCTCACTGCCCAGCGATTTTCACATCTGCGGTCCCGCATCTGCGAGGATCTAACCACACCGCAGAAAAGGAGAGGGAAGGGTGGACCGCATCTGCGGTCTGGGAGCTGCATCTGCAGTTCCTGGCTTGGCCTCCTTAGCCGCATCTGTGATTGAAGCGCCGCATCTGCGGTCCCGCATTTGCAGTCCAAAAACCGCAGATGCGGTTATGACAGAAGCAGCAACTCTTCAGGTCTTTCCCAAAATTCCAAATTTCGATCCGTTAACTATCTGGAATCCATCCGAGACCCCCGGAACCCAAACCAATCATACCAACCAGTCCCAAAATACATTATGGACTTGTTCGAGGTCTCAAATCATATCAAATAACGCTAAAATCATGATTCAACCTCCAATCCAAGCTTTATGAACTTTAGAATTTCAAACTTCTACTTTCGATGTTTAAATCTATCAAATCACTCCTGATTGACCTCAAATTTTACTGACAAGTTATATTCGACATTACGGACCTACTCTAACTTTCGGAATCGAATTCCGATCCCGATGTCAAAAAGTCCACCTCCGGTCAAACTTCTCAAAAACTTTCAAATTTATATCTTTAGCCAAATGACTCCAAAATAACCTACGGACCTCCGAATTTACTTCCGATCGCGCTCCCAACTCCAGAATCACTATACAGAGCTATTCATAGACTTGGAATCCAAAACGGACTTCGATAACACCTAAATACACTTCAAGCCAAACTTATAAAATTGCTTTTAAAATGCTAACTTCCACAATATGTGTCAAAACGCTCTCGAGTCATCCAAGACCCGATCCGGGCATACATCTAAGTCCGAAATCATCATACGAACCTGCTTGAACCTACAGATCCCGATTCTGAGATCGTTTACTCAAAAATCCCCCCTAGTTAATTCTTTCAACTTTAAGCTTCCGAAATGAGAGTTCTCTTCCCATATCAATTCCGAACTTCCCGAAACTCAATTCCGACCACGTGTACAAGTCATAATACCTAAAATGAAGATGTTCATGGCCTCAGACTACTGAACAACGCGCTAGGGCTCCAAACGACCGATCGGGTCGTTACATTCTCTCCCACTTAAACATACATTCGTCCTCGAATGTGCTGAGAACTGCACTGAAGTAGTCTGAAATCACTGTTTAATACCTCATGCACCTTCCCGTGCTACCTCAACTCAGTTGAGCACATTAGCTCAATCTATTCTGAAGATATTTCCTGTTATTCAAGCAGATAAGCCTTAGAGCCTAATTCTAACATCCAGAATTCTATGCCGACCTGTTTTCAACATATGCTCATCGTATCAATAACTACACGCAGCCCTAAAACACGATTGCATACTTAGCTAAATTCACAACTTGCACTATTTTACTCATAGGACCACAATAACATTCTCTGATCAATTAATCAAAATTCCACGAATCCGATACTCCCATTGCACCGCATGACATACATAGGTCTTGTTCTAACTCTTACAATACCGACACGACAGATGAGATCTGTATAAATTCATAACTACTGTCGAAACAACAATTCATTGGATCTATACTCCTGGCAAGAACTATCACCTCATTCTGAACTAAACAGTGGTCTTAGCTCCTTAATATACTTCATATACTCAGATTGCACTAATCTCGAATTCAATGATCTTGCCTCACCCAATACGAACTGCTCAGGCAATAAGCTACCCCGACATGACCAAAGGTCTCATATGATGCTACAATATGCCAATAAGCTACCAATTCGAACGCAATACAAAAGGAAAACGAACTCTGGAAGGAACTACCTAACTCACACACTAATACGGACTTTCCTTAGAAAATAGGAATCAAGGCATACAAAAATAGCATATAGAAAACTATACTTAACATCACACTGTTTCGGCGTGCAGCCCGATCCAAATAACGTACCCATGGTGGCGTGCCACCCGATCCACACATAGATCTCACAAAATGAGATTCACATCGAGCTAAATTTGCTCATTACAATAAATACCGAATTTCAGTCACAAGAACGCTAAATGCTTAATACTATCCCTGAGGGGACATATAGCGCCATATGCTACAACACTCAAGTACAACAGAGGTGCAATATACGATCTGAATCTCAAGAGCCATTTTGCTCATATAACATCATTTCTACGTGGACCCTCAATACATAATCAATTTCTCAAGCCGTCTCGCAACTCCCACAGTACAATGTATCACTACATGAAATATTTGACAACGAAATAACACCCTGACTACTCCTCCATAAGAAGCGCATTACTGAAATGAACATGTTTGACCTGATATAGAGCCCATATTCACCTTTGATTCCATCCACCGACCTCAAGCTAATTGTGATCGCACTAAAATAGGCTAGTTACCTTTCAAAGGTCCATAATAACTCATCTTCCGCTCATAACACATAAGAACATTCATCATAGTCGAAAAAATCATCCGCAGTCCCCAACTCAATAGAGTGAATGCCCTCCAGGCATATATTCTCAAATCAATGATATTATCACAACCTTTATACTTGGTTTAAGTATTTAATCAATCAAGTGACTACCTGCCACACCTATACAATCTTACTGTGGGAAACACTCCCACAACCTACCATAACAAATAACTAGGTCGTACCTCCAAGCCACCGGCCACACTAACGTTGAAAAGCGATCAAGAATTATTAAACAGGATGCAAAGCCTTTTTAACAAAACACCAATCTCGGGTGACGCTGAAGACAATACCAACTTACCTTAAACCCGGAATCTACTTTCCTGCTCATCCGAGCTCGTGACATCCTTGTCAACACCGAACCGTTCCCTTGATATTCACTTCAAATTCCATACCACTCACTGTACCTAACATGCCAACTCAACCAATTCCATTTTATCCTTCATTTCCTTAGAAATAATAATAAATCCATTCAACACATAACACATTCCACATGCACTCGTCCCAAGTGACCTTGAATCACGAGACCAAGGTGTCTCAAATCCCACGAACCATTTCGTACCTCCCAATTGCTACATCGCAAGACAAAACATCATAGAAAATTCTGTGCCTCTTCTCATAGGCTGCTACTAAGCTTGGTTCTTAACCGTACCTATAGGCTCGAAACCATTAGGCACCACACTTTACCTCTTTGAATCCACTAGGACCGTTGCTGAGAGCCGGCCGCTTTGACTTGGCCCGAATATAATCAACTCCATGATTCTTCTAGCACAAGCATACCCTTTCGACGGAGCACCCGACAGAATCACTCCCCACGTCTGAACATGGGCCAATAAGGATAACGATAGCACACGTTTAATAATTTTTTTGCTCGAATTACCACTTATCTTCTTTTCCCGTAGCTGAAATAACCCATAAATATGATAATAACCAGAAGCTTCGCAAGTAGTTAACCGTGCAACCCAATCATAGGCAGTAGGGCTCTCCCACTTAGCTTGAAGCCACTATTACACAACTCTGGAGTTCACCAGGATTCTTAATCTCTTATTGACATAACCTTGCGTAATCAACTGGCAACATTCTCGATATCTTACTATAGAAACCCCCTTTTTATACTCAAAATCATCATCAACATTCGCACGACCGATCCCTTCGATATATAAGAAATAGAATTCTTCATAGAAGCCTCGCCAACCACGCGACCACTAAACTGCTCACAAGGATAACCTACTTGCAGAAATCACTCCCGACATCTTCCAGGGCTGCTACACAGGGTACAATCACTACGATATCTATAATCCACCCTGAGTTCGAGCTCACTCTCCAGTTGTACAAGTCCATTCACCCCTCGTGGACATCAATTAAATGTGCGGCAATATCCTCCCAATTCAAAGTTATTTTGCATCCTTCTTCATTCAAGTAGCTCCTCCCCGTTATATCAAATCTCTTGCTACATAATAGCCCATACTTCAAATTAATTTGTAGGCCCAAATCACCAATCACTTAAATTTTCCAAATCACTCCAAACTCTTATTAAGGTGCATAGTCATCCTACACAATGCCCATATGCAACTCTGTCACTCTCCCACTTTGGCGGAACTCATCCCCCCTTATACTCGACCTTCTAGAAATTTTTAGCCACCACCTGACACTTCCCACATGTCTATCCTCATCCTTTGCTGCTCAGTTGTTCCCTTAGATAAAATCTATCTTCATGGCACTTGAACCCACTGTTGCTGCTAACTTTATGCCTTGTGGAAGATCATCTTTCTCATATCGTCGACATTAGAAACGTCGATTCAATCCTAAACTACTGCACCCTTCGATATCTGACAGCCTCATTTTCAATATTATTTAACAATAGCTTCCCGCAAAGGCGAATTGTAGAAGGTCATAACACCATCGAGCTTGGTACGTTCAATTAGGACAACGACACCCCCTCACAGAAGAAAACTCTACCACGCTCGCAAATACCAAGTCTCATTACTCCACCAGCCCACATCTGACCATTCTTAGTCCGATTGCCTTTCCCCCGTCGGAAGTAAAATACTGAATCTCTGAATCACGCACTGAGTAAACTTCCCTTCAAGTCATTCACTGCCCCTACATGTACACAGACATCCTACCATCACATCACTACTGAGGAACAATCGTTCATAATCATCATGGAAACTCATGCCTAGCCTAAGAGCCCACAGAAGTACTGCTACTGGGCTGAAAAAATAAAATATCCTTATACAAAGTGACGATAGTAATCCGATCAGCTATACCGGGAGAAACATCTCATATCACATATGTAGTACCATTACGGTTCTTCAATTCTCGATTAAAACAAGCGGTTCGCATCGCGTAAGATTAAGTAGGAAGGAATTAAAGGCATACACCTCCAAGGATCAAATCGTACGATAAGGAATCAAGAAGGGAAGTATTCCTAACAGTCTTGCAGCCTCCCGAGGATAAGTACAGACATCTCCGTACCGATCCGCGAGACTCTACTAGACTTTCTTATGACTCGTGAGATCCTAGGAACCTATTGCTCTGATACCATGTTGTCACGACCCAAAATCCACTAAAGGTCGCGATGGCGCCGGACACTGCTGTCAGGCAAGCCAGCCAAATTACTTGATGAAGTTCTCATTTTTAAAAAACTTGAAAACTAAGATTTTCCTTAAATTTTCATAAATAATAAAAAAAGATAACTCCTTCAATTCAAATTAAATAACAAGCAATTAATACAAAATATTTCAAAATCATCCCAGAACTCGGTGTCACAAACGCATGAGCATTTACTAATAAGGAAATAAAAAAAATACAATAACTGTCCGGAATACACTGCTATGCCCAGTAGCCACTAGAGTCGCATATACCTATGCAACAAAATGCACAAAAGTGTAGTATGAGTACGAAAACAACGTGTACTCAATGAGTATCCCGTCTAATCTCGAAAAAGTAGAGACGAGATGGTCGACTTCGACACTTACTAGTGGTCCAATAATGATGTCAATAATACATTAAATCGTGAATTTCTATAAACATGATTTTAATCCAATAGAAAGAACCAAGTAAAGAATTATTTCTTTTATCGGAAATTTCCAAATTTTCCTTTTCATTATTATCCAAATATTCTTAAGCCATGAAGAGGCAATAACGACTTTAATAAGTTCAAGGCAGCAATACAAGCATGCGCAAATTATGCCGAAGCGTACGGCCTGCTCCAACAGAAAATAAATTATGCATTGCCGAGGATCGAACGACGCGAACCATAGATGCATCTATTTAATATGCCGAGGCGTTCGGCCCGTTCCAAAAATAAATACACATACACTCAATCAAGAAGTCCACACAGAGTAATTATCCAATGGAAATAATTCCTCTTACAACCATTTAAGAAAAATAAAGTTTTATCTGTTTTGAAATTTATTTACTAATTCGATGTGAATTAAGCAATTCAAGCTATCAGTAGGTTCACAGATAATCCAAGTATAGCATATTTTTGGGTCCTAACTACCCGGACAATAGCATAATAGTAGCTACGCATGGACTCTCGTCACCTCGTACATACGTAGCACCCACAAATAGGAGCACATAACCAATTAACTCACCTATGGGGACAATTCCCTCTTACAAGGTTAGAAAGGAGACTTACCTCGCTCCAAAGTATACTTTCAATGCCAATAACGAGCCCGAATCCTTAATTCAAAGCCGAACGATCCCAAACTAGTTAAATGAAGGAGGAACTAGTCAATATAGACTCACAAGATCGTATTATAACTATTTAAGAAATTTTCCAACCCTTAACACAAGTTTTCTAAAATCCGACCCAGGCCCACGTGCCTGGATTCCAAAATTTTTCGAAGGAAGTTGTTCTCTACAACCCAAGATCCATAATATATGATTTCTAATTAATTCCATAACAAATTTCATGGTTAAATTCAAATTTTATTAAAACCCTAGGTTTTGCTCTAACCCCTTGATTTTACCTAATTTTTAGTGTTTAATCTACCTAATATACAAGTGTTAAACTAAGGATGGGTGGAATAAACATATCTCACAATGCTAAGTGGAAGTCTTCTCTCAAAGCTCCCAAAATCGCCAATGGAAAAGTGTTTATGTGAAGAAAATGGTCATGAACTCGTGTTAATTGAACTTCACTGCCCAGCGATTTTTGCATCTGCGGTCCCGCATCTATGAGGATCTAACCGCATCTGCGGAAAAGGGAGGGAAGGCTGGACCGCATCTGCAGTCGGGGAGCCGCATTTGCGGAGCCGCATTTGTGGATTGGGAGCCGTATCTGCGGTTCCTGGCTTGGCCTCCTTGGTCGCATCTGCGATTGAAGCACCACAGCTGCAGTCCCGCATTTGCGGTCAAGAAATCGCAGATGCGGTTATGACAGAAGCAACAACTCTTCAGGCCTTTCCCAAAATACCAAATTTCGATCCGTTAACCACCCGGAATCCACCCGAGGCCCCCGGACCCCAACCAATCATACCAACTAGTCCCAAAATACATTATGGACTTTCTCGAGGTCTCAAATCATATTAAACAATGCTAAAATCATGATTCAACCTCCAATCCAAACTTTATGAACTTTAGAATTTCAAACTTCTACTTTCGATCTTTAAACCTATCAAATCACGTCCGATTGACCTCAAATTTTGCAGAAAAGTCATATTCGATATTACGGACCTACTCCAACTTTCAGAATCGAATTCCGACCCCGATGTCAAAAAGTCCACCTCCGGTCAAACTTCTCAAAAACCTTCAAATTTCTATCTTTAGCCAAATGACTTCAAAATGATCTACGGACCTCCGAATTCACTTCCGATCGCGCTCCCAACTCCAGAATCACCATACAGAGCTATTCACAGACTCGGAATCCCAAACGGACTTCGATAACACTGAAATGAACTTCAAGCCAAACTTATAAAATTTCTTCTAAAATGCTAACTTCCACAATAGGCGCCAAAACGTTCCCGGGTCATCCAAGACCTGATCCAGGCATACGTCCAAGTCCGAAATCATCATACGAACCTGCTGGAACCTTCAGATCCCGATTCTGAGGTCGTTTACTCAAAAATCCTGTCCTAGTTAATTCTTTCAACTTTAAGCTTCCAAAATGAGAGTTCTCTTCCCAAATCAACTCCGTACTTCCCGAAACTCAATTCCGACCACGCGTACAAGTCATAATACCTAAAATGAAGCTGCTCATGGCCTAAGAATGCTGAACGACGCTAGGGCTCAAAACGACCGGTCGGGTCGTTATATTTATTATGTAGAAAAAATATTTTATTTTATTTTAACAAAATGATATAGTAGAAAGTATTTTCTGTCATTTCAATAAAGTGAATATTTTCTTTTCAAGATGTATAAAAAGTATTTTCTCACATTTTAGCAAAATGAATTCTATTTCATATTGTAGAAGGAGCTTTCTTTTTCAACCAAACAAAAAAGTTATTTTTTTAAAGTTATGTAGCACAAATTTTAATAGTTTTTTTGCGTGAAAAATTAAAGCAGCACTACTTTAGAGCCTTTGGGTTTGTGTAATCTTTTAAAAGAATAATTAAATTCTTGTAGACAATAGGAAACATCAAAACATTGGATATTTTGTGAGGTAGGGGGTGGGGTGCTTAGGC
>MU672470.1:0-17051 GCA_026770625.1 Nicotiana glauca | reverse complement strand
TGTAGATGTCCATATCTTGCTAGCGTCCCTGCTACTCCTCTAGGCTCCCATATCCGTCAACCTCCCCTCTAACTCCTGATTTTTATCCCTCGTCAAGGCTCCCCACCTGATCCTCAGTTGACCCTGGACAAACCTCTTCTTCCTTTTTAATAATATACCGACGTCCATCACCAAGAGCCTATGTTGTGTCGCACGGGTCTCACTTGGGATAACCTTAAATTTTACGCACAGTCGCCTATTATATCTCCTAAGAAGGATGTAATCAATATGAGTCTTAGCCACCATACTCTGGAAAGTAACCAAATGCTCCTCCCTCTTCGGAAAACTAGAGTTCGCGATGACCAACTCAAAGCTCTAGGAAAATCCTACAGTGAGGTACCTCCTCTGTTCCTATCCCCAAAGCTGAAGCCGCCATGCACCTCGCCATATCTACCAGTAGACGACCCTATATGCCCATTCAAATACTCTACTATGAATAACTTCTCCGCAAACAACACACCACACACCACCTCGTCCAACCCCATCCAGAAGCATATTTTAACCTCCTCATCTAAGCCCACTTGAGGCGCATAGGTGCTAATAAAATTCAGCGTGATCCCACAAACTACTTACTTAATCGCCATTAATCTATCGTTCACCCTCCTGACCTCTACCACTGACTATCTGATTTCTCTATCTACCAAAATACTCATTCCATTCTTACCCTTCCTGCCTACCGAGTACCATAGTTTATACCCGTTTGCATTCCTCGCCCTCGACCCTACCCATCTAGTCTCCTAAACACAAGCTATATTGATCTTCCTCTTCTAGAAAATCTTTGCCAACTCTATAGACTTACTCGTCAATGTCCCTATGTTCCACGATCCAATTCTCAACCTGTAGGCTCATTTGGTCCCTTTACCCCCTTTTTGAGCCCCGTCACTTCCCCTATCCCCTACCCCCTCCCCCTCCCCCCCTCTCCCTAACACCCCTAGGACATGACCTTACTCTACCATTACAGACCCCATCATTGTACGAATTGTAGCCTAGGGAAAATGCCAAAACAAACAACAGTCCAACTCTAAGCAAAAAGTAATACCTGCCAACATGCTACTAGAATGACTAAACTAGTATGTACTAATATGGCAACAATATAACTACACAAGAGTATAACTAACACAAGAGGAATAGTCTAACTAACTCAAGAGGAGGGCGAATAAAGAGTGGGAGGTACCAACTTCCGAGGATAGAACCTGGAGTGCTGACTTGATGTACACCCGAGACTGCGGAGCCTGACGTACACCCTTCCAACTTTCCTCCATCCCTTAGTAAAGCTCGTCGACCTGCTCAGTTATGTTTGCGTGTGCGTCTCTCGCCCGTCTCCAAGTGTCTCAACAAAACAACCTGAAAACACTCAAATACCAGGGGCCAACAAGAATGGGGGGAGGTGTTGTAGGGCAGTCACCATACTGCTGTGACACAGGGAGTCTGGGGTGGTCAGAATTGGCGGCGCCGGACCGAACTACTATCGCCGGACCGAACTACTGTCGCCGGACTGTAGTCGCTGTAAAGGAAAGGAAGAAGATGCAGAAGCTAGGGTTTTGACTCTAAGGAAATAGAAGAAACGGGGAGAGAAGGAGAGAAGGGTAGGGAGAGAGAATAGAGAATATAGAGAGAGAAGGGGCAGGGACTAGAAAAAGTGAAGAAAAGAGAGTAGCCGGCAGCGGCACAGTTGCTGGAAATGCCACTGCTAGGGCTTTGAGAAGAAGAAAAAGAGAAAAAAAGGGGGGACGAAGAGGTGGTCGGGGAGAGAAGGGAAAACAGAGAAAGAGGAGAGAGGGTTCTTACATGGCCACTGGTTGTCGTCAGAGTTGGAGTTTTTCTCCGGCCGATTTGACCGTTACCTGATGAGAATGAAGAAAGAGAAAGAGAGCGTAGGGAAGAAAGAGAAAGAGAGCAGTAGGAATCCATCTGTCCGTTGTTTTTATGCTTCCATGACTTTTATACTATGCATTTCTTCTCTTTACTGTTGTGATTTTGCATGTTTTTTGGGAGCCAAGAGTCTATTGGAAATAGCCTCTCTATCTGCATAAGGTAGGGGTAAAGTTAAATATTCAATATCCTCATCAATCTCGTGAAATTACACTAGATTTGTTGTTATTGTTTAAACTAGTGCAGTTTAACAAAATGTCTAGTAAAGGCAGCATACTTTTCTCTTTTGCTAAGGGAAATGTTTGTGCAACTTATATTTACGTTATTCTATGTTGAATTAAACATGAGAAGAGATATATCGCTAATGTCATTGCATTTTGGAGAAGACTCAAACTTTAGGGCGGTTAATTTATGTCTCCCTTGATTGGATAGTGAGAATCCGTGTCTTAGGGATTATTATGTTAAATCATCTTTGCACAATACGGTCAACATTCAAAAAGATATACATATATCCATTTATGCTTAAAGAATATAGGGATATATAGACTTCTTGACAATTACCTCTTGTCTTTTTGACATGCCATTTCTTGAGTCCTGGCCGTGCATTTACAGAAGATATATAACTAGTCTCTTCTAAACTTTATTCTAGTCTTATCTTATAGGGGAAATTGCAGCCATAAAAGATGGAACAACCTCTTCCATTTAACTTAATTTGATTGTTTTGGGGTCTGATCATACTTTTGATACCTTCCACTAAATTAAGATAATATAAGATCACATGGTCTTCTCTAGCTAATGCATTGAATCAGATTATCAGGGATCAACGAAGTGCCAAGTTTATAATTTTAATTAAGATATGAGTTGGATATAGATTAGTAAGATAAAGGCTATTTAACCCAAATTTCTGATTACTTTCTCTAGTACCCTACCCATTCCATAATTAGACTTCTATAATTTCAGGAGCCTAATCAGAAAAACTACGGTCTAAGTAACTTAGATAGTTAGATACAACTTCTATCGATCGATCGTTATGTTCTGTCCATGTCATTTGACAGCTATCCACTTTTCAAGAATTTTCTTAAAGCTAGCTAAGTTGATGGTATTGGTGAGGGTGCTGACGCGTGAAATTAATCAGGGATTGTTCAATTTCTATGGTCCTCTATCTCTTTAGAAGAACTTTAATTAGATGTGAAAGAGAAGATGTTGATTCGGGGAAAGAGTTGGGTTATAGGACCTTTGAAGAAACCGCAAGGCCATCAGAAAGATTGATTGATATAAATAGACTGAGTTGATTAATTCAGAATGCATGACATGATCATTGGGATCGGTGGTACCATTCAGCATAAGGTTTTTCTTTCCTTTTTCTTCTCCCCAGCAGTTGTTCATAAAGATTTTTACTTTTTCTATCCTTTGAAGTCATCATTTTTCATTTTTTTTGTTTAAAGATTTTTTGTTCTAACATTATAAGCATAAAGGCTAGCTAGTTATACACTATAGCGGAACTGGAATTTTTGCTCAGAGGTATTAAAATATTAAAAAAGTAAACACACAATGAAATCAGGGGGTGTCATATATCCATATGAAAAAGTTGTCAAACCACACAGTGTAATTTTATCGACAATGGATGTCAGTTGATACTCCCCCTTTAGATAAGGTGCTCCGCCACACTTATACAAACCATGAATAAATACTGAAACCGTAGATCTCCGTGCCAAAAATAACTAGCACCGATTCTCTATCAGTGCAATTTAATTAATTATAATAAGTTTAATCGGTATAAATAGTTACATATTGTTATTATAGGTCAATTTTATACTTAATTAATGTCCTATGGTGTAAAAACTTTTAGTGTCCAGAAATTAAAACCATAGCTAATATGTCAGTGTTGAGCTCTACTACCTTAATTTAGGAAACGCAACTAACCACAGTGAAAATCTTTTCTCAGTAGCATATACTCGGTGCGTCAAAAGAACTTTCCGATTATGAATAAAGAGAAACTTATCTTTCACTAGTTTGATTGCAGGCTAAATATATTTCCAGTGAATTAGGCAAATGATACATAAATGAAAGTTTCCAAATAAACCATCATAATACCAAAAGGATTTAGTAAGATAAGAATTTAGGGATCAATCAAATTATTGTTACTAGATGGAAAAGATCATGGTAACGGCATATACTTGCTTTTATCATGATTACCACTATATAGAGAGGATTTGCAAAAACTAATCAAACATAAAGTGGTGGCCTAATAGGTAGAAATTTTACTTGTAAATATTGTTCAACCAAATAAAGTTGGAATCCAACTCATTATTCACATCCAATTAATTAGTTGGTTGTTGCACTCATCTGTTTTCATTCTCTCGTGTTCAGATCAAAGAGTCACAACGCACAAGGTTCGCCACAAAACGACTATTGTTTCTTCTCTTTGATGATGAGATTCCCAAAAGCTGCTCAACCTTTTTCTGTATGCCAAACACCACCAATTTTTTGGAATATAATGCTAAAATGCCTTTCCATTTGTCAGTCTATTAGCATGAAAGCTGACATGCAAGAACATAGTGAACATGCCCAAAACAAAAATTCAACTTATACTACACACATCAACAATGTTAAAGTTCTAATTTAAACTATATCTTAATTTGTTCTTATAGATAAGTAATTTGTTTTTTTAGTTACGAATTCCATATTATTGGATGACTACTTGTAGTTAGTTATCTTTCTATGATCTTATTAGAATAGAAATTTACATCATATCTCATCAGGTGCGATCCCATTTTTACAGAATATTTGATGCATCATGCCGCCATGTGCTTTCAGCATTTCTTGTCATACTTAATTCTTTTAGTGACATCATCACAGTAACATTGACGTTAAAATTGGTAGTATTAGATACGGATAAGAGGGGATGACGTAGTGGTCTAATGTTAGGACCATGATCATTCTAGGATTCCAACAAGTCTATTTGTGGGTGCTGGTATGAAGTGGCAAATCACTAGCAAACCCCTCACATAATTGGTTAATTCACCCTAAAACTCTATAATTTAATTAATCTAGCTAACTAGTTGTTGCTTCAGTTGCTGATCCTATTCACATGTCATATATGATTCATTTGTTCGAATTAATTGTGCCAAGTGTGAACATGTCATTGGCCAGTCGACACCTTTTTCCTATTTTATAGATCACTACTCGGACGGAGCTACAGTTCTTTCGGTTTTCCCATATTTTATATACTCCCTCCGTTTCAATTTATGTGAACCCATTTGATTGGGCACGGAGTTTAAGAAAAGAGAGAAGACTTTTAAACTTGTAGTGTAAAATGAATGATATATATTTTGTGTGGCTATAAATCATTGCATAAAGGTAAATTGTTTCCAAATAAGGAAAGAGGCCATTCTTTTTGGCACGGACCAAAAAGGAAATAGGTTCAAATAAATTGAAACGGAGAGAGTATTTTGTATCAAAAAGTTAGTTGAATATATATAAATAATTAAATCAAAATATAGTTAGTTGTCAAGGGAACCTATCAAAATGTGTTTTATTCCCCTCCCTCTTCTGACCTAATCTATTTCTCAAGCGTTTCCATGTTATGCAATCCTTTTAAAGGAATGTATTTACCATTTGTAATTTACTTTTAACTCAAAAATCTAAAGCTTGGTAACTCTTATGGTATACACACGTGGCATAGTTAGTTATGCTCAATTGTCATTAGCTTAGCTGTACTTAGCTGTATAATTATTCTTAGTTGGGTTAAGTAGTTAGACACTTGTATATATAGTTTATTAACGAGTGTAATGATATAAAAGGTTATCATTTTCTTCCCAGACTCTCTTTTGCATGTCTTCACGAAGTTTCCGCCATTGAAGAGCTTGCTAGCTCAAGCCGCAACTTACTAATTCTCATGCATTTTAGCATAGTATCAGAGCAGGCGATGAAGATAAAGCACGCGAACTGATTTTTGATTGGCAATCTCGTTATGTTTTGTGAATCGATTGTGAATTCCTTTTTCCAGTATTTCATCAATGGCAAAGTCGACGATTTTGTACATCCGCTATACCTTGGTGCATCTGATACTCCAGGTGTAATTCTAATTCTGGTAAAGCTTATGGGATCTGAGGATTACGGTCTTTGGAGTAGGACAATGAAGATTGCTCTTCTAGGGAAGTGAAAACTAGGTTTTGTAACTTGTACCTATACCAAGGAGTCGTGCACGATAGAATTGCATGAACAATTGGAGTTTTGTAATGCAATTATTCTTTTATGGATGAACACTGTATCCATCGAGCTTCTTTATGGAATTGCTTATACGTCCAATGCACACCTTGTTTGGGAATATCTAAGAGAGAGATTTGACAAGATGAATTACACGAGGATCATTCAATTACGTTGAGCCATAGCTACTCTGTCACAAGGTATTGACTTTGTCTCAATCTATTTCACTAAGCTAAAGATTGGAATGAAAACGATGCCCTAGTACCTACTCCCAATTCCAAAGAGTATGTTTAACATCTTCAGCAATAAAGGCTATTGCAGTTCCTTAGTAGCTTAAATGATTCTTAATACCAAGCTAGGAGACAAATTCTATTAGTATCTTAAGAGCCTTTTATTAATCGGGCTTATGCCATGGTAATTGAAGATGAGTCATAACATGCTCCAAGTTTAGGTTCTATGAATGATAAAATCGATCCAGCTGCTATGCAACTTGGTAAGAATCAGAATTACAGATGTAAGAAATCATTCTAGCAGTGTTAATATTGTGGACTTAAGGGCACACAAAGGAAGAATTGCTACAAAATTATTAGTTACACAGAAGATTTTAAGAAAAATAAAAGATTCAATATTGCTAACAACACTGGGAACCAATATGGTCGTGGAAATAGTAGTACTGGAGGGAAATTTGGTCGTGGCACTCAACAACCCTTTAATGCTTCTGCTTTAGCACAAGGTGCGTCAGGAAGTGATCTGGACATTGCTCTTGCTAGGAAGGGACCATACTTCACATAGGAGAAGTACATATAGATTCTAGGATTGCCGAACAAAGAAACTAGTAATAGCCAATCCAACATGGCAGGTATTGCTACTTGTTTGATGTCACACACATACCCACAAAAGACTGGATCATAGATTCTGGTGCAACTCACCACATAGCAGCTACTGAAAAATTATTAAATAATGATCCTTAGGCCAAGAAGTCATCTAAGGACAAAGTTCATTTACTAACAGGGGATAAAGTTAGAATTTCCAGTATTGGTCAAGCATTCCTATTTGAAGGAGAAGCAATGGACAATGTGCTTTATGTTCCTGACTTCAAAGTCAATCTCTTGTCAGTGTCCAAGTTAATTAGACAGCTCTCATATTCAGTGAATATTTCCCCCTGATTTTATATTGTTTCAGGACCTCTATACTGGCAAGGTGAAGGGGACTGGTAGAGAAGATATTGGACTGTATATATACAAGGGAGCAGTAGACATAAACGATGAGAAGATACAAGCTTTTGCAGTTTCTATAACTAAGGGAGATTGCAAACTTTGGCACATGAGTCTTGGCCACTTTTCAACTGGGGGAATGAAGACTATGGGGTTAGCAAGAGTTGCAATAATGATTTGTTGAATAAATGTATTGTGTGTCCATTGGCTAAGAAGACTAAACTAACATTTCTCACTAGTGAGTCTAGAGCTGAATGTCCATTATCTTTTATTCATATGGACTAATGGGGACCTTACAAGGTTGCTACATTTGATAAGAAAAAACATACTATTTCTTAACTGTTGTGGATGATTTTAGAGATACACATGGGTATACTTACTGTAGCTTAAATCAGAAGAAATAGTTGTCATTAAGAATCTCTTGCAAATGGTAAAGAACTAATCTGGAAAAATGGTAAAGGTCTTGAGATCAGATAATGACACAGAGTTTTTTAACTCTTAGTGTAATGAACTTTTACAAAACCTTGGAATAACACATCAAATAGTTGGACTCACCCTCCACAATAAAATGGTGTTGTAAAGAGTAAGTACATGCGCATACTAGATGTAGCAAGTGCAATAAGATTTCAGTCACATATGCCAATTAAATACTGGGGTATTTGTATCTTTGTAGCAGTATACCTGGTCAACAGAACACCATCTTCAGCCATCAGAGGGAAAAGTCCATGTGAAATACTATATTGCAAACCTCCACTCTTAGGATATCTGAGAGTGATAGGCTACTTATGGTATGCCATTGTGGTGCCCTAGGCTGAAAAGTTTGTAGCAAGAGAAAAACCTGCAGTGCTCATGGGGTACTTTTAGAGGCAAAAAGGCTATGTGCTGATGGAGTTAGCCTCTAAACAGTTCTTTGTAGCAGGGATGTGGTATTCGGAAACTGGAGTTCCCTTTTGTTTCCACACCACTAGCTGAATGTCCAATAGTTCCTGACCTGAGTATGCAGTCTTCTCAAGTCCTACAATTCAATCAAATCTGCATCAATAGAGACACAATCAACAATGATCTAATAGAAGATCATACATTCGTTATTGATAGTCCAGCAAAGTAGATAGCGGAGATAACTTCCTACGGTGAGAAGGCACTGCTTGAAGAGTCATCACATGATCAACATGCAATCCTCACAGAGTCATTGCAGGACTAAAATCTCAGGCAACCACTATTGCATCATCAAATATACCTCTCAGAAAAAGTATAAAAGAGTTCAAGGAGACTATATGGATGAAGGATTATATAGCTCTAAGTAAGGCATCTAGCAAGTATCTGTTGGCTAACTACCTGATAATGCGTACACCACTCTAACTTATCATAGCTATCTAGCTAAATTTTTTACTTTGGTAGAGACACAAACCTTCAAACAAGTAGCCAAGGATGAGAGATAGATCAAAGCCATGCAACATGAGATTCAAGCCTTAGAAGATAATAAGACTTGGAAGGTGGTTGACTTGCCTACTGGAAAGAATACTGTAGGTTCTAAATGGGTATACAAGATTAGGTATCAAGCCAATGGTAAAGTTAAGAGGTTAAAAGCCATACTCGTTTCAAAAGTCTATACCCAACAAGAAGGCCTTAATTATCATGATACATTCTCACATGTTGTCAAAATAGTAACAGTGAGATCAGTGATTGCCTTGGCTTCCTCAAAAGGCTAGACTCCATATCAGTTGGATGTTTATACTACTTTCCTACAAGGTGACTTAAGTGAGAAGGTATATATGGAGTTGCCATAAGGCTCTAGGAAGTTACAGATTGCTTAAGTCATTGTATGGACTTAAGCAAGTGTCTAAGCAATAAGTTGATAGATCCCTTACTAGAAGCAGGTTTTCTCAAAGAAGTCATGACTACTCTTTGTTCACTCAAAGAAAATAGGATTCTATTGTGGTAATTTTGGTATATGTGGATGATGTTGCTAATTACAGGCAGTAGTGATGACTTAATTACTGCCTCTCCTTTGAGCTTGAATATTCTCATTTGGATTAGCATTTTCATTGGCATTTCTGCCTCTCCTTTGAGCTTGAGGTAAGACCTCATCTTGTTCTAGATCCTCTACCTCCTCACCCACTATCACTTTGCTGAGAGGGTCATTTTCATTGAGAGCCATTTGTATCTGATTGATCGACATAAACAAAATTAGTAAACAAGAAGGAAAGAGAAGCAAAACACAAAAATAGCTAAACAGATATTCAACACCATAAGTTCTCCGGCAACGGTACCAAAAAGTGATCGTTGCCAACTCGACGCTACACCAAGGTAGGAAGAGCGGGTCGCAATAGCTTTTACCCGAATAAAGGTCGGGATCGATTTTCTCAGGGAGCTAGTAGTGGAGTTGGATTTTCTGTCTAGTCTAGAGATGTGTTTGTACTCCTAATGCTACTTCAAAAAATTTTGGTTTTTGAATTTTATAACTACTATTGTAAAACTAATGATTAACATTAAATTATGCTACGAGAATATTGCTAAGTTGTATTTAATATAGAAAAAAGGCACTAGGGCCGTGACACTACCTAGGTGGCTAATTGACGAGTAGAAATTACGAAGGGTAGATTGATATATTTGGGGCTTATGCTATAACCAATGCACAATAGTATCCATTCTCACACCTCTCGGTTGAGAGAGTGATTTTGCCCAATTGACTCTCAATTTGATCAAGCAACTAAGGTTCAAGTAGGGTGATTACTCTCTCGAGATTTAACCCGTTAATTGGGACTATCATTACTCATGAGTCCATACCAAGTCCTTGTTGGGTTAATTTTGGGGTCATAAACTCTCTTTCTCAAGAAGAGTCAAACCCATTAAGCTTGAATCTATGTTTGCAACCACAAATTCAAAATTAAAACATAAAATCAACCCAAATAGTAAACACCCATAATCAATCTAACACTAGATAGCAATACCCATCAATTACCCATACTAGGGTTGAGCCACAACCCTAGCTAATGGGTTTAGCTACTCATGATAGATACAGAAATTGAAGAAATAGATGAAGAACTAAGTATATTAATTGATTACGAAGAAGAAACTACAATAATAAAGAGCAAAAGTGCCAAAAATTGCTACAATATCGAGTCTCACGAGCTCAACTGCGTTCAGAATATAATACTTGACCTAAAAATGGTAAAATGTTCTATTTATACTAGGCTAGAAAAACTGGACAAAAATACCCCTACGGGGTGTGTGCGCAAAAAGGACCGCGGCTGTGCTGGCTCTTGGACTTCTGGTTTCTGCTTCTCTGAAGTTGAGGACTGCGGACCATGTGGAAGTGCACCGTGGCCGCGGTGGAAGTTGGCATTGCTTGAAATTGTCAAAATGTTTATTTTTTGAATCTCTGCTCCGCGGACCGCGCAAAAGAGTAGCGCGGCTGCGAAGCCTGTCCGCAGACTGCGCAGAAATGTACTGCGCCGGCGTTACCTCCGACTTGAATATGACAACTCTCTGAACTTTCTAGTGCGGCCGCATTCGCTTTTTCGCGGTCTGCACTAGGTACTCTTTTCTCAATTCACTTATTCTTTAACACTTGAGCAGGTTTCACTCCTTTTTGAGCCAATCTTAGACATTTGTCATTTTGTCGATCAAAGCTGTAATCAAGCACAACTTGTGAGCATTTTGGGATTATTTTGTAGCAGTTGATAACCAAAGCATAGGCAAGTAGAGGCGTAAAACATGTTATAATCCCAACTTATCAACTCCCCCAAAGTTAAACCTTTGCTTGTCCTCAAGCAAACAAAATAGAAACCCACACCTTTAAAGGTCAATCCAAGTAATACCAGCTATCCTAAAGTAACCTCAATGAGCATCGATTAGGACTAACAATTGCCCTCAATGCAAATGGATCATTAACAACATTCAAACCTTGAAAACTATGGATCAAGTGTGACACAAGAGCATCAAGAATTGGCTCATTACATCAAAGAACTTTCTTGATTGCTTTGGTCGCTGTGGAACCCAAACTCATATATCCTCAACTCTCCCAAAGAAAACCTCACCTTTTTAGAGTATGAGCACTCAAACCGAGTTTAATGGGAGTTCACTCGTCTCTCTCAAGGAAAGGTCACAAGTTCGGCTCTAGTTACTGTCACACCTCCTTTTTACACACCACTCGAAGGAAAATGTCTAAGGAAGTTTTTCCATTTAAAGTGATATTATTCGAAATGGGATTATTTATTCAATTCAGAGTCGCCACTTGGGATAGATTTGGCTTTTGGTGTCCCAAGTCACCGGTTTATCTCGAATCCCAAATCGAAGAAATTTTGACTTCTCGAATGGAGTCTGCGAACCAGAATTCTAAGTAAGGAATTCTGTTAACCCGAGGGAAGGTGTTAGGCACCCCCGGGTCCCGTGGTTCTAGCACGGTCACTTAAACTCTTATAATTGGCTAAAAATCTGATTTTAATACATGTCATCCTGTAGTGCAATTTTAAAATTATTTACCACTTTTAATTAATAATTTTTAGGAAATTGAACGTCATTTAAAACATGTTTTTGGATCATGTCACATGAAATGCACCCGGATCCTCGACACATTTTATTCAACGTTTTGGAATTTGGATTTGGGTCACATGAAATGCACACCCGAGTTTTGGAAGGTAAAATTATTAAAGAACGCGCCTAAAATGGCTAACGTGTTATTAACTTTGCTGGAGGCCATAAAAATTCGGTAAATGGCACGTACCGATTTCTAAGTATTTTAATATGATTATTTAGAGAGGGCCACGTGATTTATGAGTTTTATTTGGCACGGCGCACCTCATTTTTATTTTAAAGGCCAACTTGAAGGAACTATGATTTTCTATTAAGGATTGTCTCTAAAGGCCTAATTAATTAACCTTATGAATTAATCATTATTTAAAGTATTCTAAAAATGTTCGGGCCTCAAGATCAGGTCCAAATTTAAACAAGGGACATTTCCATTGCTGAAAATCCCTTAATTCAAATGGAAGGACCAAGACTTGAGTCCTAAAAAAACTAAGGACTTTAAATGGAATTAAGCCTTCAGCCAATTGGGCTTCATAGCCAGCCCAAAAGAAAAGAGATGCATTCAACTTCCGCGACTGGGCTACAGCAACAGCCAGCCCAACTTGAAGGGTAAAACTCGATCTAATGAGTAGTTGGGCCATATCATTGGGTCTAGTTTCGGCCCAAGTAACATGAACAAAGCAGAGGTAAACACAATATTAACATGTGAATAACACAATCCAGGATCTGATTATTGTTGCAAAATCTGGTGTCAACTAACTAGTGATTTAGCCGATAAGATTACTAGCAAATAAATGGACAAAAATTATCTCAATTAACGTGTTTAAAATTGAAATGCAAACAGTTGGATATCATTTTTTGATTTTATAGACCTTCGTAACTCTAGGAATTAGGTGATACAATTTTTTTAAGAAAGTTAAATAAGGAAATATCTACTGAAATACAGAAGTAGTAACTACGTAGATTACCAATTTCTCTATGAGTTGACACCCGATGTAACATGGAGCTTTAAATTAAATCTGAAAATCTGATTATGCTTATTTGAAGTAACCAAATTACATACCAAAATAGGAGGGGAACTGATAATTCCCAAGCCATTTCTACCCTTAAACTAACATCAATTCATACGTCCTATTTAGAGTACACAAACGAAGGCAATCAGATAAAATATGTCCAATCCTCAGTCCATTATGCATTTAAGCACAAGCCACAACATAGAACTATACTAAACAACAACAAGTATTAGTCAGCACCTATGATTCTAGATTTAGACAGTGGATAACTGCAGCATATTTGATACTAATTCAAATTAATTTGAACCTAACACTTCTAAATGCCATGCTCATATGATCATGATGGAAATAAAATCAGCTTAAGTCTTATACAGTCAATTATCGGTTACAATTGAAGATCTATTGAAATTTGAAAATCCTAGAGATACAGTAGTGAAAATGAACAAGGAATCAGGTAGCATTTTCATATTTTGTTTCCAAACTTGAGAGCTACATGATGTGTACTTGGAATTTTCACAAAAGTGAGAGAGAAAAACTGAAGGTCAGCTAGGCAGCCAAACAGAAAGACAAACAGGTGTAAACTCAATAGGAAAACACAGCAGTTCCAAATCAAAACCTAGGGAGTAACGACAGATGTAGCAGGCTTCAAAATGACTTCAAATAACCAAATAAACCAACTGAAGTTGAAAAGCAGGCCTGGATGAACTACTACAATCGAAAATCAGCAGATCTGGATAAGTTTTGTATTATTTTTGTATTGATTTTCAGGATTTGGTTTCTAGGATCTGATTTGTATCTAAACTATCTACTTTCTATCAGAGTTTTGGATTTTTCAGTAGGTTTTTCAGTAGTTTTGGATCTGAAACTCTTTTTTTTTTTTAATTTTTCAGAGTTTTGCGTTCTAGACTTCTAAGAACTGATTTGAATTTCAAATTTTTGGGATCTCTAAAACTTCTATAAATTTGTGGGGGTTTTTTTCGATTTCAAACTTGTTCAATAAGGCAATGGGCATGCCTTTTTATAGGCAAAGATTAGGGCAACCCTCAGATTTTATTTTACACCTTTAGTCCCTCTTTTATTTTTCAATTTTAGATAATTAGTACCTCATTTGTTGGCTTGTTGCCCAAGTTAGACTATTAAGTTCCTGAAATTCTAATTCGAACCCCATCTAGAATGTTCTAGGGGTTTCTAATTCAGTTATTTGCAGGATTTCCTATTTTGAATTACCCAAATTACCCTTGAACTAAGTCTGAAGTTACTAACTCACCCCAGCCCTATTAACTTGTTAAAAATTGACTATAGTTAAACCAAACAATTCTAATTCAGCTACATCCAAACAACTAAAACTAATAGAAATCCTAACAATCAAACTAATCAGTCAAGACTGGAAAATAATTCTAATTAACACTAATGTCCTAAGGCTAAGACTAGAAAAAATCAAAACTAAACTAATACAACGACAATCATGGATTAACAATCGAATCAGACACATAACATGAATCAAAATTGAGTCAAAATTAATTCTAAGAACAACTAAAAAATAAACAGAAAAATCAAATCTAACTAACTAATCAATAAAAATAAAAATTAAAGGCTATACTAATGGAACATAAACACTGAATCAAATCAACAACAAAATCAAAACGGAATCAACGGGATCAGAAATTAAACCAAAAATCAAAAAGGAAGCAAAACAGGATCAAATGAAAAAGAAATAATCAACTAAGAAGGGACACTTACTGATTTAAACCTAGCTTGGACTGACCTCGAATTTGGTCCCCAAATAATGTTATGTGTATGTTCTTGCTAAGAACAAACATATATCATTACTTTGGAACCCATTCGAACCTTGGCTAACACTGGGAACTCGAACAGTCTTGAACGAAACCCTAGATCTAAAATTCGAGGAGTTACGATTGGATTTGGGGAAAATTAGTTTGGGGTTTAGGTAGAGGAGGGTGAGATGGTTATGGAGTATGATTTTGGTGGGGTTTAGGTGGCGGCGCCGCTGTGTGCGACGGAGGCGGCGTTTAGGTTTTTGAAGATTTGAGACATTTGGGTAATATTCGAAAGAAACTGAAGGTAGATATGGAAAGGGGAGGAGGGGTGGAATACAGGGTGTAAATTTGGAGGTTGTTGGAGCTTTGCCGCCGGCGGAGGCGAATTCCGGTCGGCAGCTTACGGCGGAGCCAGTGGGGAATCAAGGCCGGATAGGGTTTGTGTATTAGGGTAATCAGTGACGAAAAGGAGGGGGTACGCATTTGGACACTATTATATTAACATTGTGAGCACATGATTTTTACCCTAAGCAAATTATTCCAAAAATGTCAAATAAAATGACTTTGACAATTTTAAGAATTTTGTTGCGTTCTTTGTGTTAGTTGGTCACATAATAATTCATATTAAAAAAATATAAAAATATGCATATGCATTAAGATTTTTAATTTTTATATTTTTTAGTATTAATGCATTTTGAAAAAACAAATGGAAGAAAAATAGTTTATTTTAGTTTTTATTGTTTTAATTGAAAATTGCTACAAAAGGGTTATTAAATAATTTTAGAGTTTAATTAGAATATTTGTTAAGATTAATTTTAATTTTATAAAATCAAGAAAAATACAAAATATGCTTATATATATACATATATATATACACACAATGTATTGGGCAAAAAACAACCCAAAATACCCTAAAAATACCCAGCCCAAAACGAATGCAGCCCGCCCCAATCCGGTCTCTATATTTCGGAAACCAAACGACGTGTTTAGTTATAGGAGATCTGGACCGTCGAATTCTTGATCTAACGGTCGAGTTACAAGACGGTTCACCTGATAAAACGACGACGTTTTAAGCTGTTAGATCTGGACCATTCATTTGTTTGATCTAACGGGCAAGATCGAACCATTCATAAGTTAAAACGACGTCGTTCCATTATTATAATATCAGATCAGTCAATATATCATTAAACGACGTCGTGTGGGGTTATTTGATCCAATCTCAACCGTCCATACACTTTTATCTAATGGCCCTCAAACTATCATTAGATACACTTAAAACTGTCTGAAGCTTAGCCAAAATTAGAGAGACAGTTCATCTCTTCTTCGTATCTATAGTTTGCCGGATTAGGTCGTCGTCGGTAAACGCCATCACTTCCGTTGCCTCCCAAATTTACACCCTATAGAGCTTCAAACCTCCTCTCTTCACTCTCATAAATATCTTCCCTCGAATCAGTCTCCAGACCTTCGAATATCAATTGTTGTGTTGCCGGAACCCTACTCCGGCGAACACAAGGCATGCCAAATAAACCCATTTTTACACCACAGAACCGCCTTGGCCCCCTCTGCACTTATCTTGTAATTTCTAGGCTCGAATGTGACTAGAACTACTCGAATATCATTTTTAAGAATTTCTGGCCCTAAGACCATGCTCCAATTTCTATGATTCCTGACCAAAACATACCCAGTCACGTGTATTCCCATGAAAACACATGACTAGGTATGTTTCGTGTCAAGAATCTTGAAAGATTCTTCCAAGTCCATCAGTTGGAATTCCTCCTGTGTAGCAGTAAGTTTTCTAATTTATTTTGTGTAATTTCTTCTTCTTCTTCTTCTTCTCTCCTGAATTGGTCAATCATGAAATCTTATTGGTTCTGATGTTATTTAGCCATAATGCTGAGTTAAGCTTTAGCAGTAATTTTAATAATTTTAATTCACGGTTAGTTTAGTTAAAATAAATTTGTTTGTTATCGATTATCTTTTAATGTCATTTATAGATAATAATTCATATAGGTAGTATTAATGATATTATGCCAAATAATTGGTCGAATGTTCATGTCTTGATTTCTCTGGTCATATGTTGATTCTTTAGTTAATTTATTTGTTCAATTGAAGTAATTACTTGGTTTGAAAGTTAATCTGATTGGTTCAAAGTCTGCTCGTTTTAGTTGGTATAATTGGTTATAGCTGATTTTAGAGGCGCTAGGAATAATTATAGTAAAATAGCAGGGTTAAAATTTTTTTTTTAGTTCAGTAACTACAGGGGTGCAGTAATTTTAAGGGATTCTAAGGGTATTATGGATATGAGAAAAGGGTAGAATCTATTAGGATAGTAAATCTAAAACAAGGATAAGGGTAGTATAGGCTTTGTATATCAAAAGGAACCTTCCTAGACCTTC
>MU672462.1:51062-62571 GCA_026770625.1 Nicotiana glauca | reverse complement strand
TTCATGTGACGTGATCCAAAAATACGTTTTTAAACGACGTTCACTTTCGTAAAAAATAATTAAAAAGCGGTAAATCATTCTAAAATTGCACTATAGGTTGGAGCATGTATAAAAACTAGATCTTAGCCATTTATAATAATTTAAGCGACCGTGCTAGAACCACGGGATCTGGGGGTGCCTAACACCTTCCCTCAGGTCAACAGAATTCCTTACAAAGAATTTCTGGTTCGCAGACTCCAATTGGGAAGTCAACATTTTTCCTCGATTTGGGATTTAAATTAAACCGGTGACTTGGGACACCAAAAGCCAATCCTATCCCAAGTGGCGACTCTTAAAAATAAATAAATAATCCCATTTCGAATAATGTCATTTAAATTGGAAAATTTCCCTTATACATTTATCCTTCAGGGTAGGTGTGTAAAAAAGGAGGTGTGACATATATAAGTACCTTTGATTTAATAGAGATTTTATTATTGGGTATATCGTATTGGCAAGTAAGATGACAATTAAATTTCATTAAAGCAATACAATCTAACAGGATCAAACAAGCCCGATCATAATTTAATTTAATTAATATTTTTTAATACTGACCGCGCATCGCACGGGTACAGACTACTAGTTGATTTAATACTTAAGGTTGAATAATGTATCTGATTGAATACTGCGTTATTTATCCAAAGGAGCATGGATCAATTCTAACTTAGTACTTCTTTTTTTTCGATCTTTAAGTGGTGCACTCATGTTCTAAAAATCCTAGATATGGTATTGAGTGAAATGATAATCGTTGGTTTAAAGTTTCTGAATACATTTCTGTTTATTTGTCGTAGTAAATTTTTATGTGATTAGGATCTGAGCAACCGTTGATGAGTTGATCAATTTCTTATGTTGCTGCCATAGGATGTTCTGAGTTCAGCTGTAAGTATTGAACAGTGACAAGATATTAGATATAGTAGGAAACAGAAGCAAACTACCAAAAGGGCAGAAGAAGGTCCCCACATCATTCATTCATCTTTCCATATCAAGCAACATTACATTACATTTGGTCCTAACCTCAGTTAAAAACCACAGAAAAAGACCCCACTAAACTTAACCTACAACCCAACAAATTAACACAATTATTACAAGAAAAACCACAAGGCAAGGCGCTCACTCTCCTTTGGAGAGGGCTACTAGCAGTTACTCACACAACAAACAAAAGTAGGAAAAGGAAAAAGGAAAGAGCCTTGGATACTTTTATATCCTGATCCAAACGGCTACTTTTCCTTTAAAAAAAGACATAAAGAGCTATTAATTCTTCAGTAAATGGGAGCCAATTAGAAGAAGTTAAGACGAGAGGTGTAAGTGGCTTTAGGAGACCAATTGCCAGGAATAACATCTCTTGCTGAGAGGGCTTTTCCAGTTGAGAGTGTTGTTAACTTCACTGAAAAAGGTCCTTGCAATGGTCCTCCAATTATGCACCAATTTGCTCCCCATATATGTGTCATCTCTAACCATACATTCGACTTCGCCTGAAAAATTAGCAAATTTTAGAATCTGTTTAAAAAAAATTTCAAAATTCTTGTCTGTCTGATGATAAAGGAAAAAGAATCTACCCTTCATAAAAAAATAGGGAAGCAGACATTTTAAATTGTATTTGGTTGAAAAGAGGCCCGACGGATCTATCAGAAATAATCTCTCTACCTTCATAAAGTAGGGGTAAGGTCTGTGTACAGATTACTCTCCCAATAATCTCTCTACCTTCATAAAGTAGGGGTAAGGTCTGTGTACAGATTACTCTCCCCAAACTCCACCTACGGAATTACACTTGGTCTGTTATTGTTGGTTGAAAAAAGGAGGTAACTTTTGTATGTATTGAACACTATTGTAAAACAGTACAACAACAATAACAACCCAGTATAATCCCACGTGTCGGGTCTGTGGAGGGTAGTGTGTGCGAAGACCTTACCCCTGCCTCGGCGGGTATAGAGGCCGGAAGATCCTAAAGGAGGCAACACTATTGTAAAACAGTGATCAAAAGAAAAGCATGTGGAAAGTGATTGAAGTGCATAATACTTTGGACAAACAAGTCAAGATTGAGAGGAACTTTCATACACAAAAAGGAGAAACACTATCTAATTCTTGGTAAAACAATGGTGTGATTGTGGCAGAGAGAGCATCAAATGTAGGCCAAATGAATCTTTCATAATGTCAAACAAAGATTTTGCTTTGTCAACGTGATTCTTAAAGTACACTTAAAGCTCCGATATATTCGGATTTTTCTAATAATATTTTAGATTTCTTGTAAATTAAGAGTCTTCTAAAACAGAGGTTAAAAAATCTCAGAGGTCCTTTTTGATAACTGTGAAAGTAGAGACCATAACATGTTCCCTCATCCTTTATATTAGTAGTACTCGAAAGCTTCTTTTGACTAGGAAGCTTTCAATCTTCAGTTTGACCAATTAAATAAAGAGCTTAAGCTATATACAGGCTATTATAGGTCAACTTAATTTTGCGGTGTAAATACATTTTATATTGTGAGTGTATACAGGGTGGAGCCAATAAAGAAGCTACGGATTCATCTGAACCTAGTCGTTTCAGTTTGGACCTTGTATATTATGTGTTAAAAATCCAACTAAATAAGTGCAAAAAATATATTTTGAACCCAGTAAATTAAAGGTGATGTGGTGGTGGTGCAAACTCTAATCTCAACCCATAAAGTTTAGATTCTGATTTCGCCTCGGAGTGTATATAAATAAAATAAAAGCGGAGACATAAGATATGTACCTCTCTAATATGCATGGATCCAACATCACCATCTCCGTCCTCAAATTCCACAAGAAGAGAAAGCCAGTAAGGTGTCGACCCTTCATTTACATGGAAGGCTATGTTCTTTCCAGGGTACTTACATGGAGTTCTACAACCACAAATTAAAGAATATTAGTGCCCATCATCTGTCTAAAGTGTAAATGCTACTCCACTTGATAAATTACTGTGGGGAAAAGAGTCCTCCAAAGAGAAGATAATAATAAAAATCTCTTGAAAGTTAACCACAAAAATGGTGAAATAAATATGGTCAGAGGAAAAGTGGGTCAGCGGTCAGACTCCAATTCATGCAAACCAAGGAAGTAGCAGTGAAGTTTTTGACCAAAAAGGATATAAAAACTATACACACACACACACAAAAAAAAACAGAATATAATTCACTTTTCGTGTGTGAATGTGCGCAATAACTAAGCAGAGCATTTAATAAATACTAAAATATATCATCAGCAAATTAAAAATGACCAAAACAGATACAGAAATAACCCCAAAACAGTCACTTAACTCAGGGGTGTCATTGTCAACAAAAATAGTACTACTCTGCCTTGTCAAAAACTTTATGACATATACTAGTACATTAATTAACAAACCACTAAACACTAATTGACAAAATAGAAAGAAAAAAACCCAAGACCGTTATAACAAGAATAAAAAATGACAAAAGTTCCTTACCGGCGGTAAATGACGGAGATAACACCACGGTCACGGAGGCTACCGCCGTAACCGGAAACAGCCATGTGGCCAAAGGCGGCGCCACTAAGGTCGAAGTGAACTCTGCCGCCGGAGCAGTACCCACCTGGACATTCGTCGGTAATAATCACCGTCGCAGCTCTTCTCGAACAAACGGAACGGTCCAAACACTTAACTTTATAACAGGCCCCACATCCTTCACCATTTTTGAACAAAATTGGACTCACTGCTCCTACTCTTGCCCTGAACGGCCTCACATCCACCATATTTCCGTACCCACATGCCCCACCTGACCAAAAAATTCCACCATTCAAAATCAAATTAATTAAATAGCATACAAGCAAGAAGGGGACACTTGGCCTAACAACTAGTAAAGTTGCTGACATGTGACCAACAGATCACGGGTTTGGAAACATGCCTCTTATAGTACATGCCTCTTACAGTGCCTCTTACACTACGTACAATAAACCCTTTTTTAGTTAGCTTACTAAAAGAAAAATTGATAACTTTGACTCAATTTCTTTTGAAAATATTCATAAATAAAGAGTAACGAGTCTTTCAGTACATTTATATCAAATCAAAAAACATAACCTTAACGTTTACAATTTAAAATGAAAATACATATCATTTAACCATAATTAAGTAAAAAATTACCGGTACTGCCGTCGCCTTCGGGGCTGCCGTACCAAGTGGCAGTAGCAGGGTACCAATGTGTGTCCTCAACACGACGGAGAGGGCCAGCAGAAGCAATGACTGCCCAAAAAAACACAACCCCGGAAACCACAGAGTAAAAACTAGTGAAACTAAAATTTGTGCAGTGAGTTTCCATAATGTAACTAAGTGAAATGTGGGTCAGTACTATAATTATAACCACCTCAAATCCTCAATATCCGGCTAGCGGAGAAACCGAGGTTAGTATGTAAACAAGAAAAAAAAAAAAAAAAGCAAGAAATAGAGGAAGTTGTCTCTGCCGACAGTATTCTTAGACTGTGGTTACAGTGTTAGTAACTTTAGGACTAAGGTGTACATGTAGTGCAGTGTAGTGTTGCTTTGGGGAGTGGAGAGTGTTGTTATTTTTATAAGGTGGGAAAATACCAAAAGGTTAATGTAAGTAACTTTTTTATGTCAATATGACCCATTGTTGGTTATTATATTAACGATAGTGCCACTACTTTAATAGAGTGGCCCACCGACGGTTAAGGCGTTAAATCAGCAAGCTTCGACTTGTCTTTTTAGAATCAACTGTCAGTGCTCGAGGGTATAATGGGTATTTACTTAAGAAAAAAAATAAGAATATATCGTTCTGCCGTTAATCTTGTTTGGTTATTGGGTTTTGAGCTGATTTTGAGTCTTTCATTTTCCTCTCAATATGTGCAGTCGTAGCTTGGTGTGAAGGGTTTTGGCAGCTTTTGCTGACCATCTTCTTCCAGAATTTTACGAAGAGTTAATTTCTTTATTAAATCAAAACAACTTTTTTATTTATTGAGAGAGGATTAGACCAAGACTCAAAAGAGAGAGTATACCCTCGTAGGCGTATGTATTGTGATAGTATTGGATTCATTTGAATTAGTAGTTTCAACATAGAGTATAAATTTAGTATAAAAATACACTAAAATTGCAACACATTGTGAGTCTAAACTCATAACTTTATAAATATAATAGGTTTAATACTAAAAATCTTAAAAATTGAATCCACAATGTGTAAATCCTGGATCCACCTCTGTATCCCCTAATCTCAAAGAGTATAAGTTTTTAACCAGCAAAATGTAGTAATTACCTCTCAATATATTGGAAGCAAGTTGATGTCGATATATGAAATATTTGCATCATATTTGAATATTAGGTTGTAATCATCTCAGTAGGATAAATTTCTGTCTTTAAAATATTTGAATCGCAATTTAGTGAACTAGATTAATGGGACATAATTTAAAGAGAGGCCTTATGTATAAATGCCTTAGTCATATGAATTATCACAGCTCATGTAGTTTCATTTATGTTTGTCGATAAAACGTAATGCATACACACTACTAGAAATCTGATAAATACTGATCAGAAAAGTCGATCAACGTTAGTCGGTTATGGCTAATTACCGATCAAAACTCGTCCAAACACGCTTGATCACTATTTTAATGGTCGTTTTAATTTACCGACCATAGTTGATTGGTAATTACAGATCACGATTGGTCGGTATGTTAAAACGACCATATGAAGAATCTAAAATATTTACCAACCAACTTTGGTCGGAAACATATATTAATAATTTAATTTTACCAACCAAAGTTGGTCGGTGTATTTAAATTATATTTTTTATTAATTATTAAATTTAAAAAATTACAGACCAAATTTGGTCGGTAACTGAAAGAATATATTTTTTTTAAAATTAAAATTTAAGAATACCGACCAAAGTTGGTCGTTAATGTTGAATTCTGAGAATTCCTTGTTCATTAACTGACCAACTTTGCTCGGTAATTGTAACTTTTTTTATTGATTACCGACCAACTTTGGTCGTTAATTTGCAGAAAAATATTTTTTTAAATTAGAAACCGACCAACTTTGGTCGGTTTTCTAGGTTTTAAATGTGGCATAAAATGCATGTTTTGGAAGCTACACCACCTGCCAGCATACCAATACACCTAATAGCAAACATACAACAACAACAACAACAACAACAACACAATAACAATCAATAAATACATTAAAACTAACAAATTAAAGTTCAATTGAACATAAAAATCCAAAAGCAAGTTTAAACTTATTACAACTAGTTCAAAACGGGTTCTATTTGTCTAGTTCAAAGTATATAAAAGTCAAGGAGTATTTTGTACAACTTCATGATCACCGTCTGATGAACTTTCATCTAAAAGACGGTGTCGAGAAGGGTCTTGTGGAGGACGGGAAGTACGACCACGGGGAGGACGGGAGGAACGATCACGTGCAGGTCAAGCCTCTGGTAATGACTCACGAGTCCGGGACAACGGGAAAGCTCTAGTAGATAGGAGAGTTCTGATCTGTGCTTGCATACGAAGAAATTGAGCATCTCTAACCCTTTCTCTTTCCTTGGCCGCTTCTAGCTCGGATGTGAGCTTTGTCAAAGTCTCTCGCATAGCGGAGAGGCTCTCCTCATTAAGTTGCTCACCCTGCGAGGAAGTCCCAATTCCTTGCATTCTACACTTATAGCGATAAATTTTTTTAGTAGGAAGCCCATATACCTTCTCCCATTTTAGACCGCCAACAGAATCCATCCATGTTCTTCAGCATCCTCGTCCGAAGGTTAGGTTGGCTCGCCCGATTCACCAGCTGGCTGAGTGCAGATGAATTCCTCCACGTTAGTTTGATAGCGACCCTAGATGAAATTTAAATTGTATTAGTATTTCAAAATTTATATAAAAGTAAATTAAAATACTTAAAGAAAAGTGAAAGCTTACATATACAGTCGAGGCTCGATCCTCGACCACCTTTCTTGATCCGTCTCTTTCTTCTTTATAATATGCATCTCCTTGAATAGCTCATCATGGTTCATTGGACGCCCCAACTTCTTTTCCTGAAAATAAATTAATTTAATTAATAAACAGAATAGATATACTTTAAAAATTAAATAATTTACGCAATTACGTACCAATCTTATTTTTATTGTCCCTAGGCTGATCGCACCTCCAATGTGCAAGGAGCCTCCATTCTCAGATGCACGAGCTTTCTTTCCTTTTTTCGCTCTTCTCTAAGAACTTTGAGGTAAGCAATTGCCTTGCAAATCATCCCATAAATTTTGAAGTGACCAGTCATGCTTCTTGTTCTTCTTTCTAGCATCGGAGAAATCATCCTACAATCGCTTGCGAGCTTTATGATGAAAATTTGCAGTCACTTTCGTGCTATAGCAGTGTTCTCATATACACTTGCTCTGTATTTCAAAAGTTAATTATAATATGGAAATATCATAAATATAAATTATTAAACTGCTTAAAAGAATATTTATACCTTAAATTGATTGAAAATATGCTCCTTCAGCGAGAATGGGAAATCAGTCCAAGTCGCATAAGGGCCATCATAAATCTTTCTGATGGCTTTGGTGATTATTCTCGTAATCTTATTACTTGGGATGAACCTGCAATTTAATAATAAAAATACGTTAATACCTTAGTAAAATTGTTACAAAATAATAAACACAAAAATAACAAATAACTCTTACCCATCACCCTTAGGGACTATGATGATCCTGCGATATTGATCATAATGCACTTCCTCATCACCATCACCATCATCGTCTGAAGTATGTGTATTAGAGACATGTATGGATGGTGTAGGGGGTCAGAGCTACTACCTCGCAGGTAGGGGTGTCAATGGTTTGGTTCAGCCGGTTATTTTATAAATTTTGTACCATACCAATTGTTCGGTTATTCTATTATATATAACCAAAATTAGACTTTTCGAAATGGTCCCAATCACGTCAGTTTCTCTTCGGTATCGGTACGGTTCGGTAAATTTTTGGTAATTATTTTAAATGTCATGTAAAATTCACTGGTAGAAGTAGAATACAATAACATACGTACTTTTATATGACTTAGCAAAACTCCCTAAATATTTTTACAGTTTAAAAGGTGATAAATTAAGAAAATATGAAAGATCGCTAGAGTATAGATCCATCAAATATTCTACAGCAGCGTAAATGAAACAAGCAAATATAAAAAAAATATAAATCACACAAGTGGAAAGATGTTAACCAAGTTGGTATTCAAGAATAAAGTCTATAGAAGATTAAACATTTCAAAAAGATAAATCAAATTCATACGAAAGAAAATATATTCAATACATTGGAAGTTTGCTACTCCTAATCGCTACAATACTTTGTGTCTTGCTAGTGAATATGCTTAAAATATTTTAGTTTCAAAGAAGTAGCATAATAGGTTTGTGAATTAGGATTTTGAGTTTAATTACTTGTAGGCTTGGAACTATTCATAATTTCAAGGCCCAAGAAAAAATTTAATGCTTTATTATTTTTAAATTTAACAAATAAATATATTGTTCACATTGTAAATTTATTCTGTACGGTTCAATATTTTTTTGGTTTATTTTAATAAAATAAAAAATCTACCCTAATTATCGGTACGGTTATAGATTTGTATAAAAACCTACGATTTTATTAAAAGAAACCTAAAAGTTGGTTTGGTTCGGTTTGGTAGATTTAGTCGATTTTTAAATATCCATTGACACCCCTACTCGCAGGCGAAGGCCTGAAATAGATAGAGTCGCTGATGAAGATGGTTGCGATCCCTGTGACTGCGACATATCTGGATGGACCCCAAGTGGCTGTGATACTGATGGCTGTGACCCGAGTGGTTGTAGCTCAAGTGGTTGTGACATGGATGGATGTGATCCATGTGGCTGTGATATGTAGGGATGTGATATAGATGGCTGCGATGCAGATAGCTGCAATCCACATGGTTGTGAGGCAGCTGAACTGCATGTGTCACGACCCAATCCCGAACCTGGTCGTGGTGGCGCCTCTCGTAAAGACAAGACCAGCTAGAACAATGCCAACACCTCTTTTAAAGCAATTAATTAACAATAACAATTCTAACACATGCTTAATATAGCAAATAATGCGAAAATAGCAATAATAACGAGGGAAACCATCCCGACACAGCCCAAACCGGGGTGTCACAAGTCATGAGCTACTACAGAGTTTGTAATGAGTCTACGGAATATAAAATATGATACAATAGTCTGAAGGAACTCAAAAGATATAAAATAGGGAAGACAAGGGGCTGCGGACGTCAACAACTACCTCGTCACTCCAACTCGCTGCTTGGTCTGGAAAGAATCAGCGCTCAGGTGCACACTCCTCTATGCCTGTATCTGCACACATGGTGCAGGGAGTAATGTGAGTGCTCCGATCCAGTGAGTAATAATAATAAATAATAACCGAAGGCATGAAAACACATAATTGCACAAAGCAATTCTATATCAGGCAGTAAAACAGTAAAATAGTAAAGAGTCAGATAAAATCGCCTTTTAAAAACCAGTAAATCAGGTAAAACAACAAGTAAATAGTGAGTAGAAATCTGCCCCTCATGCCCAATATCAATCGCTCAGAACAATATCAGCCCTTCGGGCTCACTCTCATATCACACAGCATAATATCAGCCCCTCGGGCTCACTCTCATATCACATGGGTACCCGCGCTCACTGTGGGTGTGCAGACTCCGGAGGGACCCCTTACGGCCCAAGCGCTATATTAACATAAGGCCTGAAAGCCTTCTCACATCACACTCGAGGCCTGAAAGCCTCCTCACATCACACTCAAGGCCTGAAAGCCTTCTTACATCACTCACGAGGCCTGAAAGCCTCCTCACATCACTCACAAGGCCTGAAAGCCTCCTCATGTCACTCCAGCCACCTCGTGGCATATAAATGTATCTCAGGCTCTCGGCCTCTCTCAGTCCAGAAAACATCATAAGCCCCTTGGGCAACAATAGAATAGTAGTGCTCAGCCCAAACAGCAGTGGAAATATCGATTAAGTCTCAAAAATTCAATTAAAGTGGCTGAGTTTGTAAAACAGTATAATCAACAGGACTGAGTTCAAGTAATATATCAAATAGTGAGGAAAGAGTGATAAAAATTCAAGAAGGACTCAAGTAGACGGCATGAAGCCCAAAATATGGCAAGAAGCCCAAATCATGGTGATAACCAACATATCTCAGATAAATACGCGGTAAAATATCAAATGGGACGAATCAAGTCTCAATCCCCAGTAGTAAATAACCCTGCGCTCGTCATAAGGCGCGTGTTTCACCTCAACATAGCACTACGTTGTGCAAATACGGGGTTTCAAACCCTCAGGACATCATTTACTATCATTACTCACCTCAAGCCGGCCAAAATCCTAGCTCGCTATGCCCTTGCCTCGCACAGCGACCTCCTCGCGCGTCGAATCTGATCAAAACCACAATGAATACGTTACAATAGGCTAAGGAAACATACCCCAATCGAAAAGACTCGAAAAATATCGAAATTCATGAAATTTGCAAAACCCGAGGCCTGGGCCCGCTTCTCGAAAATTAGAAAATTTAACATCATCGTATTCCTTATCTCGCCACGAGTCTATACATACCAAAAACTCCTAAATCCAAGCCCAAATGACCCATCAAATCCCACTTTGAAATATCAAATTCCAAGCCCTAGATTTTCCTCCTTTTTGACAAATTTTCATAAATTTCTAGGTTAATTCTACCATTAAATCATGTAATTTAGGTCACAGAACTCACCTCCAATCATACCCAGTCAAAATCAACTTCAATTCCTGTCCAAAAGCTCTCAAGGTTGTTCAAAAATGGTGAAAAAATACCTTAGCTCGCGGAACAAAATGAAACCTTAAAACCCCTTTTCTGTCCAGGACTTTTCGCTTCTGTGGCCCATACACCGCATCTGCGGTTTCCACTTATGCGGAATTCCAGCGCTTCTGTGGAGTTCCACTTAACCGCCTGGACCGCTTCTGCGGTCTATATCCGATTCTGCGGATGCCGCATATGCGGACCACCATCCGCTTCTGTGGAAGTCCTCCAATGACCCAAAATCCGCACCTGCGACTCCCTTACCGCATCTGCAGAACCGCATCTGCGGCCCCTTTTCCGAAGATGCGGAAATACCAGATGCCAGCAACTTAAAAAATGCAACAAGTCCAAAATTCACCCCGATGGCCATCCGAAATCACCCCAAGGTCCCCGGGACCTCAACCAAAAGTGCCAACCCATCCTAAAACATCATTCAAACTTGCTCCAATCATCAAAAAGCCACAAACAACACCAAAACCATCAAATTACATCGGATTCAAGCCTAAGTTCTTCTAAAACTTCCGAAATACGCATTTGATCAAAAACCCGACCAAAACACCTCCGAATGACCTGAAATTTTGCACACAGATCCCAAATCACATAACGAAGCTACAACAACTCTCGGAATCCCATTCCGACCCTCGGATCAAAATCTCACCTATCAACCGGAATTCGCCAAAATACTAACTTCGCC
>MU672462.1:0-24922 GCA_026770625.1 Nicotiana glauca | reverse complement strand
GATACTTCTTCGGCATGGCAAAGCCGGGCAAACGTTCCTCAAGGTGACCCTAATGTCATACATTTGCATAAGAAGTTGCATGATCACGGCCAAGCCATTGCCGAACTCACAACAACAATGAATCAATTGGCGAAGGCGCAATTGCAACAAGTTCAAAACCCGCGCCAAGTCAACTCCATGGAAGGAGTGAATATGATGAAAAGAAGGCAAAGATGGAAACAACCTCAAGGAAACTGTGATAACTATGATGATGGTGGTGGTTATTCGAACGAGTGCTATGATGAGCAAAGATAAGATTGTCAATATGTTAATAACTACCAAGGGAATAGAGGAAACCAGGTAAATCAACAATGGCGACCCCAAGGAAATTGGGGCAATCAACAAGGAGGCGGAAATTGGAATAACAACAATCAACAACGAAGTGGTGGAAATTGGAACGGAAACAACCAAAACAACAATTGGGGGAATCAAGGTAACAATGGTGGAAATTGGAACGGAAACAACAACAACAATGGTCAAGGTGGATGGAATAAAAATGGTGGTCAAGGTAATCGGGGGCAAGGCTTTCAAGGGCCTCCGATGTTTCAACAACCGAACAACCCGCCGCCCTTTCAATTACAAGGTGATAGTTCGTCCGGAAGTGACATGGGTAGAATAGAGATGATGTTTGAGCAAATGATAAAGAAGAACCAAGATTCCGACGCCCAATTGGCTTCTCAAAATACATTTATTCGGAACTTGAAGGTGCAAATAGGACAAATTTCGCAATCATTAAATACTCGACCTAAGGGTGCTCTACCAAGTGACACAGTAGTAAACCCGAAAGGAGGGAATAACCATGTGATGGCAGTGACAACGAGAAGCGGAAGAGGCGGTGATGTGCATGCCTCAAATGAAAATCGGGTTGTGGATGACGGAGTTGAGTTGAATGATTATGTGCCTTTGAATGTTGAAAATGTTGTTGGACCAAGTGTGCCAAATGATGTGCGGATCGATATTGATGATGAGGCCGGGGTAGAGACTCAAGATGCCGTGAACCCGTCTAGGGAATACATTATTGATATTCCCGAGCCGGTGGTTCTTAAGGCCAAGGCACCCGTGCCTAGACCACCTCCACCTTACCCTCAAAGGCTAGCAAAGCAAAAAGGAGACAACCAATTCAAGAAGTTCATTGAAATGATAAAGAGTCTTACTATAAATGTGCCATTGATGGAAGCCCTTGAACAAATGCCAGGGTACGCAAAATTTATGAAGGATTTGGTTACCAAGAAGAGGTTAATGGAGTGTGAAACCATTAAACTGATGCATCAAGTGAGTTCTATTGTTCATTCTATGGCCCCAAAACTCGAGGATCCCGGAGCTTTCACTATCCCTTGAACTATTGGTATTGTGGAGTTTGCTAAAGCCTTGTGTGACTTGGGGGCTAGAATTAACTTGATGCCCTATTCGGTTTTCAAGACCCTGGGGATTGGTCAACCTAGACCAACTTCCATGCGACTTTAAATGGCGGACCGATCAATGAAGCATCCCTTGGGCATAATTGATGATGTCCTTATTCGTGTTGATAAGTTCATATTGCCGGCGGATTTTGTGATATTGGACTGCGAGGTGGATTTTGAGGTGCCAATTATTCTTGGAAGACCTTTCCTAGCTACAGGGAAGGCATTGGTAGATGTTGAAGCTGGGGAGTTGACATTCCGTGTGGGTGATGAGAAAGTGGTATTTCATGTATGCAAATCAATGAGACAACCCAATAGCACGGAGGTGTGTTCATTTGTGGACATTGTCATAACCGTGATAGTGTATGACACAAGTGCATTGATAAATGTTGAAGATCCTCTTTAGGCCGTGCTTCTTAACATGGATGTCAATGATGATGCCGGTAGAATGGAGTGCGTGAATGCATTGCATGGCATGGGTTCATATTCATATAAGCCTAGGAAGCTATCGTTGGATCTTGAGAATCGCAAAACTCCACCAACCAAGCCATCTATTGAGGAGCCACCGGTGTTGGAGTTGAAGCCACTTCTTCCACACCTCAGGTATGCATTTTTGGGTTCAAATTCTACTTTACCTGTTATTCTTTCCTCGTGCCTAACTAACATGCAGGTTGATGCCACTTTGGCAGTTCTTCAAAAGCGCAAAAAGGCGATTGGATGGACATTGGTGGATATTCGGGGGATAAGCCCCGCATTTTGCATGAACAAGATCATTTTGGAGGAGGATGCAAGGCCATCTCTTGAACATCAAAGAAGATTAAATACGGCAATGCAAGAAGTAGTAAAGAAGGAGGTTATCAAGTGGTTAGACGCCGGTGTGGTTTACCCGATCTCAGATAGTTCATGGACTTCTCCGGTACAATGTGTTCCGAAGAAGGGTGGAATGACAGTCGTGACCAATGCCAACAATGAGTTGATTCCTACTCGGACGGTTAAGGGTTGGAGAGTGTGTATGGACTATAGAAATCTTAACAAGGTAACAAGAAAAGATCATTTCCCACTACCATTCTTGGACCAAATGCTCGATCATCTTACGGCCGGGACTTTTATTGTTTTCTAGATGGCTACTCGGGGTACAATCAAATTCTCATTACCCCGGAGGATCAAGAGAAGACAAGCTTTACATATCCTTATGGCACGTTCGCTTTCTCGAGAATGCCATTTGGACTATGTAATGCCCCGTCGACCTTCCAAAGGCGTATGATGGCAATTTTCACCGATATGGTGGAGGATATATTGGAGGTCTTCATGGACAATTTCAGCGTGGTGGGGGATTCATTCGAGAAATGTTTAGTGAACTTGGATAGGGTGCTGGAAAGATGTGAAGAAACCAACCTTGTGCTCAACTGGGAGAAATGTCACTTTATGGTGCAAGAGGGTATTGTATTGGGTCACAAAATCTCAAAACATGGAATTGAAGTTGATAAGGCAAAAATTGAGGTTATCTCAAGGCTCCCTCCCCCTACTTCTGTCAAAGGGGTAAGGGGTTTTCTTGGTCATGCTGGGTTCTACCGACGATTCATTAAAGACTTCTCGAAAATCGTGAACCCGCTTTGCAAATTATTGGAGAAGGATGTCAAGTTTATCTTTGATGAGAAGTGCATGGAGTCTTTTGAGCTATTGAAACATAAGTTGACCACAACTCCTATCATCACCGCACCTAATTGGGAATTTCCCTTTGAACTTATGTGCGATGCGGTGATGTGGTGATAGGTGCGGTGCTAGGCCAAAGGATCAACAAAATGTTCCATCCTGTGTATTATGCTAGCAAAACCATGAATGAGGCCCAAAGAAACTACACGGCGACGGAAAAAGATCTATTGGCTATTATGTTTGCGATGGAGAAATTTCGACCTTATCTTATGGGGGCAAAGGTGATCATACACACGGACCATGCAGCCCTCCGGAATTTGATGACAAAGAAGGATTCAAAAGCAAGATTGATGAGGTGGGTGCTACTCCTTCAGGAATTTGATCTAGAGATTATGGATAGGAAGGGAAGCGAGAATCAAGTTGCGGACCATTTGTCCCGGCTAGAGGAAGAGGGGAGACCATGTGATGGTGTTGATATAAATGATACTTTCCCCGATGAGTAGCTTCTTTCCGTTTCTATGTGTGATATACCTTGGTTTGCGGACATCGCCAACTTCATTGTAACTGGTAATGTCTCGTGTGAGCTCTCTTCCAACCAAAGGAAGAATCTCAAGCGGGATAGCTTGGATTTTTATTGGGATGATCCGTATTTGTTTAAAATTTGCACGGATGGGGTGATAAGAAGATGCGTACTGGAAAGTGAACAAATGAACATATTTGAGGCTTGTCACTCTTATCCCTATGGTGGCCATCATGGGGGGGTGAGGACGGCTTCAAAGGTTTTGAGTTGCGGCTTCTATTGGCCGACGTTGTTTAAAGATGCTAGCGACTTGGTGAAGAGATATGATGCATGCCAAAGAGCCGGCGGGATTTCAAAGAGGGATGAAATGCCTCTCAATACAATTCTCGAGGTGGATATTTTTTATGTTTGGGGCATTGATTTCATGGGCCCGTTTGTGAGCTCTTGTGGGAATGCTTATATTCTCGTGGTGGTGGACTATGTTTCAAAGTGGGTTGAAGCCGTGTATTTACCCAACAATGAAGCCCGGAGTGTTGTGGCATTCTTGAAAAAGAGTATCTCCACTAGGTTTGGCACCCCTCGCGCTATCATTAGTGATGGGGGTCCCATTTTTGCAACAAGGCTTTCGACTCATTGCTTTCTAAGTATGGAGTTAACCACAAAGTGACCACCCCCTATCATCCACAAGCTAGCGGTCAAGTGGAAGTCTCAAATTGGGAAATAAAGACTATTTTGTCCAAAACGGTAAATGCTAATAGGACCGATTGGTCGAAAAAATTGGATGATGCTCTTTGGGCTTATCGGATGGCTTACAAGACTCCAATTGGTATGTCTCCGTATCGGTTGGTGTATGGTAAGGCTTGCCATCTTCCGATGGAATTAGAACACAAGGCTATGTGGGCGTTGAGAAAGTTGAACTTGGAATGGGATGTTGCAGCCAATCTCCGTGTGGAGAAATTGAATAAACTTGATGAGTTTAGATTTCATGCCTACTCCAGCTCGTCCTTGTATAAGGACAAGATGAAGTACCTTCACGACAAATATTCTTAGGGTAATGAGTTCAAGGTAGGCGACATGGTTCTTCTTTTCAACTCCCGGTTGAGGTTATTTCCAGGAAAGCTCAAGTCAAAGTGGAGTGGTCTTTTTGAAGTGGTATTTGTGACTCCTTTTGGTGCTCTTGATCTCAAAAACAAGAATGGTGAAGTATTCTGGGTCAATGGGCATCGTGTCAAGAATTATTTGGGAAAGTTTGATGACAGCCACATGGTGGCCCTCATTCATTTGAAGTGATATAATGGTAACATGCATCGTGCCGCGACGTTAAATCAGGCGCTTCTTGGGAGGCAACCCATGTCTTTCTCTATTTCTTTGATTTTCTTTGTAGACTAGTATTTTTGAGCTAATGGTTTGTGAGATGTTTCAGGGATAATGTTGAAGCAGTGCAAAAAAAAGTGCTAAATAACAGGTCGCTGAAGTTTGCCAACGCGGCCGTGCTACATATCAGTGTGGTCTGCGCTGGCTTTTGCAAGGGTGTCTTAGTCTCTGAAGTTACCAGCGCGGCCGCGTAGCACTTTCACGCGGTCCGAGCTGGGTGGACCACATAGTTCTTGCTCTCTGAAGTTTCCAACGCGGCCGCACGACCTTTTTGCGTGGTCCGCATGGGAAGCTAAGTTCAATGTGCTGGACATAAACTCATCGCGGTCCGTGGTCATTTTTGCGCGACCGCGCTGGTAGGTAAGTAGGGGGTCCCACTGTTTTCTATAAATAGAGACCTTAGGCCTCACTTTACCCTTTTTGCACTCTGACTTCCTGAGCACTAATTTCTACTGTTCATCTGTGACTAATCCTCTAAGTTTACATCAAGTGTTTTGATTCTTCACTATTCCTGGTAACATTTCTTGCAAATTTCATTAATTAGTTTTTATTTTTACTTTTTAATTGCTTCCCAATAGTATAGCTTCTTATTTCTCCCTATTTTTCTTAGGGTTAATGATTAGGTTAGTTTTCTTGTTAGTTTTGACTACTGAGCATGGTTTTCTAGAAGGATAATTGAGTAGGGACAACTAGGACCCAAAAACTTGAACAAAAATGGACAGAAGTGTCAAACCCTAGCTCGGTTCAAATCCATGGCCCAGCGCGGCCGTGCACCATTTCTGAGCGGTCCGCGCTGGTTTATCTGTGTGCTCAACTTTTTACCAGCGTGGCCGCATCGCATTTTTGTGCGGTCCATCTTGGCCCAACATGGCCGCGTTCCATATCAGTGCGGACCGCGTTGGGAGATTCAGAGAGGTGACTTTTGGAGGATTATGCCAAGCGCGACCGCGCTTCATTTTTGCGTGGTCTGCATTTCCCCTAGCGCAACCGCATGACTGTTTTGCGCGGTTCGCGCGCCTGTGTCTTGCTTCTGTGTTATGCAATCAACTGTGTCCTCCTCTTGTGTTATTCATCTATTTAACTGCATATGCTTAAACTAACAATGTTAGACATGTATTTTTGCAGATCATGGTTAAACAACGAGGCGATAAACAAACACAACAACCCGGGAGAGGTGGTGCCTCCCGGGGGGGTAAGGGTAAAAGAATAGCTAAACTCACTCCCCAGGCTCGGGAAACGTTAAAAAGACCAGGAAACTGATACGAGCTGCTGATAGGGCTACCTCTCATTCTTCGGGGAGTATTTGCCATCCAAAAGCATATCCTCAGATTCTATCCCAACCCACATAACCGACCCTCTCCACCTAACTGATACACCTCCAGGTTCACCCTCAATAAAAAGACCAGTGAACGTAGTCTCGGATTTGTCTGATGAGTCCGCAGCAGGTAGTGGTGAGCAATACTCCACCTCCCCCACAGCTTCACTATCCGGGGAAAGTGCAGGACATGGTGAGGGAGGTGAGCCTCAGGTTGGTGGAGTTGACAAAACCAGAAAGCCTGAAGCTTGGCAAGATCGTTTTGTTAGTGAGCTGGCATTTCACAAGTTTAGGGAGTGGTGGCCTTTGAGGAAGTTAATATCGGAGAGAATTTTTATTGACAAGGACCTTTTACCCCACAACCCGAACGTGCTAAGGGAGTTCCAAACTAGACATGGCTGGGATTTCTTCAAGGAAAAATGCATTGATGCTAATGAGCACATGGTTCGTGAATTCTACTGTAATGTGCAACACATAGTCAAAGATACGAAGGTAACCAAGGTGAGAGATAAAATGGTATTGTTTGATGGAAATTCATTAAATGATTACTTGGGTTTCAGGGAGGAGGATGAGTCACAGTATTTAGCTAAGTTGGCAATGGGTGAGGAAGCATGACCTTGGTTGGCCGAGTTCTTGGCAGTCCCTGGCACTGTCCCTAAATGGTTCAGAAACACCTTCAACTTTGAGTCTAGAGGGTGATTGACCTTTGTTTGAAGCCGGCTTGATCCTTCTACCCACGATCACACCGTTCCACTTACCTGGGCCGTTCTTGTGGCATCTATCATGGCCAGGTTTCCTATCAATGTGGGTATTGTGATCTCGAGGGTGATTTCTACCATAGGTCAGGAGACGACCACAAACTACCCTTTTTCCAACACCCTGTCTATGTACTTTAGGGATCTGGAGGTCCAGAAGAAATAATTTGATGTCATGACCAAGCCGGTGGCTCCCTACTCATGGTATAGCATGTTGGGTTCAAATAACCCGAAGTCAAAGAAGTACCAGCCATCCACCTCTACCCCACCTGGCCAGTCTGAGAAGCAAGTTGTGGTAGAGCCTTCTACCGGGCCATCCACCATTCCTGCTACTACTACCGGTGAGACCTTGCCCCCATGTCCTTCTTCTGTTGCTGGCCCAAGTACTTCAGCCGGTTCGGCAGTCCCATTATCAAAGACTCATCCATTCACTGCCCACCAGTTGAGTCAGTCATTAGCTAGTTTGAACAATTGGATGTCAGCTGCGACATCCAAGTTGTCCACATTGGCTGCTTCAGTTGAGGCCCAGTCAGCACCAGCCACTGTTCATATTCCTCAGTCTATTGAGGATACCTTGAAGAAGCTCCTGGCCAACCAGGAGAAGATTTTAGAGACTCAGGCCACCTTGACTAAGGCGGTAGATTCACATGGCAAAGCTCTCAAAGATCTTGCCAAGGAGCACAAAAAGATGAGAAAGTCAAGGGCGTGTAAGGAGTCAGTGAAGAAGATTAGAGCGGACGTGGACAAGCTATTGGCAGATCAGATCCCTTTAGACTTGCTATTTGGGGACCCAGCCCTAGATCCAGCAGCATCTCAGCCACAGCAGGATGAGGAGTCCAGGCCTCCAAGAAAGAAGAGGAAACTTCCCAGCACAGAGGGTGCAGTTATTGAGCTAGCACGGGTTTAGGAGGATCCCTCCAGTGTCGCACCCGATATTCAGTCGGTCCAGGAGCAGGCTCCTGTCCCAGCAGCAGAGCAGTAGCAAGACGGGAACCAGTCTGAGGTTCCTGCCCATACAGAGGACCATGGGACCACTGAGGATCCCATGCATACAGACCAGGCTTAGGAAGCCCCTCTATATCCTTTCATCTATTTTTGTGCTTATTTGTGTAGTTGGCATTGGGGACAATGCTAGCTCTTATTTGTGGGGGTGCGCCCTACCTTTTTTTGGATTATCTAGATGACTGTACATATTAGATTCTCAGTTTATGCTTTGTTTATTTGATTTTCTAGTTGGTCCGTATATAACTTTACATTTTAGTTACTTTCCTTGTACTTTTTACTCTCTTTTGGTCTATAAATAAAGTACTTTTGGTATATATTCATCCCTCATTGTATATTCTACTCCCCTATTGTACATATTCATTTGATTTTTCTATTCTCGCAAAATTTTTCATTTTTAGCTTAGTAGATAGGCTAGTAGCCTTTTGGTTTTGTTTTTGGCATTTTCAATAAGCCCTTTGTTCTCTTAATGCCACGGTTCTTCCCAAGGGTGGAGTATAGTGTGAACCGGGTGACTCTTCCCGATGATAGATGGAGTGACTACCTTCTTAAGGGTTTGAGTCTGTTTCATTGATTTTTCCTTTGTTTTTGATATTTCGTAGTTTAGAGTACCTCAGGCAAAGCTTCACTTGGCCTAACATATTTGCCTTCGATCCCATGGTCAAAGACATAACGTTGTGTTTAGGGTATGGTGAAAGTCGTGGCCTTGAGACTCTTGTGTTGACAAACAATCATCAGGTGGTCTTGTTGGACCATTTTGCGCTTGAATCATAACTAAGGTCATTTTGGGCCCTTGACTCGATATCTTTAGAAATCCCATAGCATGTGTGGTCAGGAATAGAATTTTGAGTCCAAGTCCCTAGCCAATGGTCTAGAACTTGCCCCGAGTGTTTGTTGAGGAGAAATCTTAGGTGAAATTTAACTTGAGAAGTGACTATAGGCTCTCCTTGATCCAATTGTAAAATGAACAATTCCATGGCCGACCAACAAAATGATCCCTAGTTAATCCTTTTGAGCCATAAACCTTCTTCTTTCATGAACCAATATTACAAGCCTATACACGTTTCTACCCTCTATTGGCACCCACACTTCCCTTGAGCAATGGCAAAGTCAAAGTTTGGGGGGAGACACAAGAAGGAAAACAAAAAGGAAAAAAGGTACTAAAGCAAAAAGAGAAAGGCAAGGCAATGAAAAAGAAAAAGACAAAAAGAAAGACCAGGGTGAAAAAGAATAAAAGGGGTCAAGAAAAATGAAAGTGAAAAAGGTGTGGAAACAAAGGTAGAAAAAGGAGAAATGATTTGAATTGCCTAAGAAAGAGTGACAATATGTCCCTCTAACCCCTTGAAAAGAAGTGATTTACTCAAATGAGTCAAGAAAGTGTGCCAAAATGAATAAAATAAAGTTCTTAAGGGAAGGTTGAACCCGTTTGAACAAAAACATGTCCTACCCTTACCCAAAAGCCTTCACAATTGACTCCCCAAAAGCCCTATAGGATCTTGAGTCGAAGGGAACCTACATTAGTGGATACTTACATAAGGGGAAAACATATGGTACCTAGAGCCGGACTTGTGACTTTCTTTGTGAGAGAAATGAGTGACAGTCCATCAACCTTGGTTTGTGTGTCAATACTCTAAAAGGTGAGGTTCGCTTAGGGAGAGTTGAGGATGTGTGAGTTTGGGTTCCACAATGATCAAGGTATTTGAGAAAAGCTCTTTGATGAAATATGTCAACCCTTGATGCTCTTGTGTCACACTTGATCCATAGTTTTCAAAAGCTTAAAATGTGTTAATGATGCATTCGTATTGAGGGCAATTGTTAGTCCCAATTGATGCTTGTTGAGGTTACTTTAAGATGGCTAGAAATTCTTGGATTGCCTTTCTTAAGGGTGGGTATTATTTTGTTTGCTTGAGGACGAGCAAAGGTTTAAGTTTGGGGGAGTTGATAAGTTAGGATTTTAACATGATTATACCCCTACTTGCTATTGCTTTGGTTACAAATTGCCACAAAATAGTCCCAAAATGCTTACAAGTTGCGCTTGATTGCAGGTTTGAGCGACAAGATGACAAATGTCAAAGATCGGCTCAAAACGGAGTGAAACCTGCCAAGTGTCAAAGACCAAGTGAAGTGAGGAACAGGAAGACCTAGCGCGGACCGCACTGATATGCCATGCGGCCACGCTAGGAGATTCAGAGACTGGTTAATTCAAGGGCAATCCGCGCAGCCTCGCTCCATTTCTACGCGGTCCGCGCCAATAAGGTTTAGAGACCTACAATTGCGAGACAAAGTCCCACGCTGAGCTATATTTCTACGCGGTCCGCGTGGATGAGATTCAGAGAGCTAGAGTTTTGTCCAAGTCTAGCCACTCGCGCTGCATTTCTGTGCGGTCCGCGCCAGTCTTCCATCGCGGCCGCGCTACCTTTCTGCGCCGTCCGCGGTCCAAACTTCAGAGAGCAGATTTCAAGAGTCCAAGAGCCAATGCGGCCGCGCTACCTTTTTTGCGCGGTCCGCGCTAACCCCGCAGGGGTATTATTGTCCAATTTTTTTAGTCCGGTATAAATAGGACATTTTACCATTTTTAGGTTAAGTTGCATTTACAGAACAGAGATGCGCTCGTGAGGATGAAAGTTTTAGCCTATTTTGGCATTTTTAGCATTAATTTCTCAATAGATTCTTCTGTTTTCTCTTTAGCATTAATTAATATGGTTATTTCTTCTTCTATTTCTTCTATTTCTTCTTCAATTATGTCTAGCTAAACCTATTAGCTAGGGTTGTGGCTCAACCCTATTGTGGGTAATTGATGGGTGTTGCTTTCTAATGATAGATTGATATTGGGTATTTGCTATTTTGGTTAATTTTATGCTTTAATTAAGGTTTGGTGGTTGCAAACATTGATTCTAGCTTAGTGGGTTTGACTCCTCTTAAGAAAGAGAGTCCTTGACCCCAAAATTGACTCAACAAGGAATTGGGATGGACCCATGAGAAATGGTAGTCCCAATTGATGGGTTAAACCTCGAGAGAGTAAACACCCTACTTGAACCCTAGTTGCTTGGTCTAATTGGCTTACCTAATTGGTCTCGAGAGAGTCAATTGGGAAAAATCATTCTCTCTACCGAGAGGTGTGAGAGTGGCTACAATTGTGCAACGTTTATAGCATAAATCCCAAATATGTCAATCTATTATTAGTAGTTTTTACCCGTTAGTTAACCATCTAGGTAATGCTACGACCCTAGTGCCTTTCTCCATAGTTAATACAACTTAGCGATATTTCTTTAGCATAATTTAGCTTTAATCCTTAGATTACAATAGTAGTTTTAAATATAAAAATCCCAAAAATGTTAGGAGTGCAATTAGAAGTACAAATGCAATTCTAGGCTAAGCAGGCAATACAACTCCACTCCAAGCTCCTATGGAAATTCGACCCCGAACCACTATTCGAATAAAAGCTGTTGCTACCCGCTCTTCCTACCATTGTGTAGTGTTGAGGCGGCTGCGATCACTCCCCCAGCCTGCGAAGTAGCTACTGCTATGGTGGCTGAAACTGCCTGAGCCAGGCCAGTGCAAACTGTCAAAATCTGAGCCAAAGTCTCCTGAAGACCTGGAATCACAATGGGCACAAATGGTGCCTGAATTGGTGCTGTTGGAGCCTGGTCCTGAGCTGGGGCAACTGGAGGATCAACCGGTGCTGCCCCTTTCGCTCTACCTCTGCCACGACCATGACCGCGTCCACGGCCTCTGGTGGCCTCAGTAGGTGGTACTGGTGGTCGTCCGTCTCGTCCGATAGCTCGTGTCCTCACCATCTGTGAGAGAATAGAATAAAGAGAACTTTAGTACTCGGCTCAACAAGTTCGCACGACAAGAATTTCAAGAATCTGAAGTTTTCCTAAAGGTTTTGCAGCCTCTCGAGGATAAGTACAGACGTCTCCGTACCAATTCGCGAGACTCTACTAAACCAGCTCATGACTCGTGAGACCTAGTAACCTAGACCCTGATACCAACTTGTCACGACCCAATCCTGAACTCGGTCGTCATGGTGGCTCTCGTGAAGACAAGGCCAGCCAGAACAACGCCAACACCTCTTTTAAAGCAATTAATTAACAATAACAATTTTAACACATGCTTAATATAGCAAATAATGCAGAAATAGCTATAATAACAAGGGAAACCATCTCGACACAGCCCAAACCGGGGTGTCACAAGTCATGAGCTACTATAGAGTTTGTAATGAGTCTACGGAATATAAAATCTGATACAATAGTCTGAAAAAAGATATAAAATAGGAAAGACAACGGGCTGTGGACGTCAACAGCTACATCGTCACTCCAACTCGCTGCCTGGTCTGGAAAGAATCAACACTTAGGTGCAGACTCATCTATGCTTGTATCTGCACACATGGTGCAGGGAGTAATGTGAGTACTCCGACCCAGTGAGTAATAATAATAAATAATAACCGAAGGCATGAAAACACATAACTAAACAAATCAATTCTATATCAGGCAGTAAAACAGTAAAACAATAAAGTGTCAGATAAAATATCCTTTTAAAAACCGGTAAATCAGGTAAAACAACAAGTAAATAATGAGTAGAAATCTGCCCCCCGGGCCCAGTATCAATCGCTCAGAACAGTATCAGCCCCTCGGGCTCAGTATCAGTCACTCAACATAATATCAGCCCCTCGGGCTCACTCTTATATCACATGGGTACCCGTACTCACTGTGGGTGTGCAGACTCTAGAGAGGCCCCTTACGGCCCAAGAGCTATACCAACATAAGGCCTGAAAGCCTTCTCTCATCACACTTAAGATCTGAAAGCCTCCTCACATCACACTCAAGGCCTGAAAGCCTTCTTACATCACTCACAAGGCCTGAAAGCCTCCTCACGTCACTCCAGCCACCTCGTGGCATATAAATGTATCTCAGGCCCTCGGCCTCACTCAGTCCAGAAAACATCATAAGCCCCTCGGGCATCAATAGAATAGTAGTGCTCAGCCCAAACAGCAGTGGGAATATCAATTAAGTCTCAAAAATTCAATTAAAGTGGCTGAGTTTGTAAAACAGTATAATTAACAGGACTGAGTTCAAGTAATATATCAAATAGTGAGGAAAGAGTGATAAAAAACCACGAAGGACTTAAGTAGACGGCATGAAGCCCAAAATATGGCAAGAAGCCCAAATCATGGTGATAACCAACATATCTCAGTTAAATACGCAGTAAAATATCAAACGGGATGGACCAAGTCACAATCCCCAGTAGTATATAACCTCGCGCTCGTCATAAGGCGCGTGTTTCACCTCAACATAGCACTACATTGTGCAAATCCGGGGTTTCAAACCCTCGGGATATCATTTACTATCATTACTCACCTCAAGCCGGCCAAAATCCTAGCTCTCTATGCCCTTGCCTCGCAAATCGCCTCCTCGCGCGTCAGATCTGATCAAAACCACAACGAATACATTACAATAGGCTAAGGGAACATACCCCAATCTAAAAGACTCGAAAAATATCGAAATTCACGAAATTTGCAAAACTCGAGCCCCCGGCTCGCTTCTCGAAAATCAGAAAATTTAACATCATCGGATTCCTTATATCGCAACGAGTCTATACATACCAAAAACTCCCAAATCCGAGCCCAAATAACCCATCAAATCCCACTTTAAAATATCAAATTCCAAGCCCTAGCTTTTCCCCCTTTTTGATAAATTTTCATAAATTTCTAGGTTAATTCTATCATTAAATCATGTATTTAGGTCATAGAGCTCACCTCCAATCACACCTAGTCGAAATCACCTTCAATTCCTGTCCAAAAGCTCTCAAGGTTGTTCAAAAATGGTGGAAAAATACCTTAGCTCGCGGAACAAAATGAAACCATAAAACCCCTTTTCTGTCCAGGCCTTTTCGCTTCTACAGCCCATACACCGCATCTGCGATTTCCAACTTCTGCGGAATTCCACCGCTTCTGCAGAGTTCCACTTAACCGCCTGGACCGCTTTTGCAGTCTATATCCGCTTCTGCGGACAACGCATATGCGGACCACCATCCGCTTCTGCAGAAGTCCTCCAATGATCCAAAATCCGCACCTACGACTCCCTTACCGCATCTGCAGCCCCTTTCCGCAGATGCGGAAATACCAGATACCAGCAACTTCAGAAATGCGACAAGTTCAAAATTCACCCCAATGGCCATCCGAAATCACCCCGAGGCCCCCTGGACCTCAACCAAAAGTTCCAACCCATCCTAAAACATCATTCAAACTTGGTCCAATCATCAAAATGCCACAAACAACACCAAAACTAACAAATTACATCGAATTCAAGCTTAAGTTCTTCTAAAACTTCCGAAATACGTATTTGATCAAAAACCCGACCAAAACACTTCCAAATGACCTAAAATTTTGCACACACATCCCAAATCACCTAACGAAGCTACAACAACTCTCGGAATCCCATTCCGACCTTCGGATCAAAATCTCACCTATCAACCGGAATTCGCCAAAATACTAACTTTGCCAATTCAAGCCTAATTCTACACCGGACCTCCAAAACCAGTTCCGATCACGCTCCTAAGTCACAAATCATCCTCCAAAGCTAACCGAATCATCGAAAATCACATCCAAGCTCTCTAACTCATAAGTCAACATCCGGTTAACTTTTCCAAAACAAACCTTCATTAAAGAGACTGTCTCATTTCCTTCCAAAACCAATCCAATTTGACTCATTCACCCAGGACTCATATAATGAAACATAAGGAAGCAGAAAATGAGGAAAATAGGGAGGTAACTCATATGACAACGGGCCGAGTCATCGCATCCTCCCCAACTAAAACAAACGCTCGTCCTCGAGCGGGTCAAGAAACATACCTGGAGCCTCAAACAGGTGAGGATATCTGCTCCGCATCTCCCGTCCGATCTCCCAAGTAGCCTCCTCCACGTGCCAACCTCTCCACTGTACCTTCACCAAAGCTAGATCCTTTGATCTCAACTTTTGAACCTGATGACCCAAAATAGCCACCGGCTCCACATCATAGGTCAAATCATCATCCAACTAAACAGTGCTGAAATCCAATACATGAGACGGGTCTCCAACATACTTTTGAAGCATAGAAACATGGAATACTGAATGCACGCCTGACAAGCTGGGTGGTAAGGCAAGCTCATAAGCCACCTCCCCAATCCTCCTAATTACCTCAAAAGGCCCAATAAACCTCGGACTCAGCTTCCCTTTCTTTCCAAACTGCATAACACCCTTCATGGGCGAAACCTTCAGTAAGACCTTCTTGCCAACCATATAAGACACATCTCGAACCTTCCAGTCCGCATAACTCTTCTGGCGCGACTGTGCTATACGAAGCCTTTCCTGAATTAGCTTCACCTTCTCTAAGGCATCCTGAACCAACTCCGTACCCAATAGCCTAGCCTCGCCGGGCTCTAACCAACCAACTGGAGACCTATACCACCTCCCATATAACACCTCATACGAGGCCATCTGAATGCTCGATTGATAGTTGTTGTTGTAGGCAAACTCTGCAAGCGGAAAAAACTCATCCGAATAACCTCCAAAATCAATAACACAGGCGCGCAACATGTCCTCCAATATCCAAATAGTACGCTTGGACTGCCTGTCCATCTGAGGATGAATTGATGTGCTCAACTCTACTTGCGTACCCAACTCTCGCTGAAATGTCCTCCAGAACTGAGAAGTAAACTGAGTACCTCTATCTGAGATAATAGAAACTGGAACACCATGCAATCGAACAATCTCCCGAATAAAGATCCCTGCCAGCCGCTCTGAAGAATAAGTAGTACATACTGGAAAGAAGTGCGCAGACTTGGTCAACCGATCCACAATCACCAAAACGAATCAAACTTCTTCAAAGTCCGAGGAAGACCACTTACAAAATCCATAGTGACTCTCTCCCACTTCCACTCGGGAATAATCATCTGTTGAAGTACGCCACCCGGTCTCTGATGCTTATATTTTACCTGCTGACAGTTGAGACACCGAGCCACAAATCCTATAATGTCTTTCTTCATCATCCTTTACCAATAGTGTTGCCTCAAGTCCTGATACATCTTCACGACACCCGGATGAATAGAATACCGCGAGCTATGGGCCTCCTCCAATATCAACTCCCGAAGCCCATCCACATTGGGCACACATATCTGGCCCTGCATCCTCAACACCCCATCCTCACCAATGGTCACATCTTTGGCATCATCATGCTGGACCCTGTCCTTAAGGATAAGCAAATACGGGTCATCATACTGGTGCTCTTTGATGCGATCATATAAGGAAGACCAAAAAACCACACAAGCCAACACCCGACTAGGCTCCGAAATATCTAGTCTCACCAACCGATTGGCCAAGGCCTGAACATCAACTGCAAAGGGCCTCTCCCCAACTGGAATATACGCCAAACTCCCCATACTAACTGCCTTTCGGCTCAAAGCATTAGCCACTACATTGGCCTTCCCCGGGTGATACGGAATGGTAATACCATAGTCCTTAAATAACTCTATCCACCTCCGCTACCTCAAATTAAGATCCATTTGCTTGAACAAATGCTAAAGGTTGCGATGATCGGTGAATACCTCACAAGATACGCCATACAAGTAGTGCCTCCAAATCTTCAAAGCATGGACTATAGCAGCCAACTCCAAATCATATACATGGTAGTTCTTCTCGTGGGGATTCAACTGACGAGAAGCATACGCAATAACTCTACCCTACTGCATCAATACACATCTGATCCCAACTCTCGAAGCATCACAATACACAGTATAAGAACCTGAAGCTGAGGGCAAAACCAATACAAGAGTCGTGGTCAAGGCTGTCTTGAGCTTGTGAAAGCTCTCCTCACACTTGTCTGACCATGCAAATAGAGCACCCTTCTGAGTCAACTTGGTCAAGGGCGATGCAATAGAGGAAAATCCCTGAACAAACCGGCAATAATAACCTGCCAAACCAAGGAAACTACGAATCTCTGTGGCTGAGGTCGGTTAAGGCCAACTCTGAACCGCCTCTATCTTCTTCGGGTCGACCTGAATACCCTCGCTAGACACCACGTGCCCCAAAAAAGCTGCTGAGCTGAGCCAAAACTCGCACTTGGAGAACTTTGCATAAAGCTTCTCCTCCCCCAATATCTGCAATACAACTCGCAAATGATGTGCGTGCTCCTCCTGGCTACACGAGTACACCAGAATATCATCAATAAAAACAATAACGAACGAATCCAGATAAGGCCGAAATATACTGTTCATCAAATGCATGAACGCTGCTGGGACATTAGTTAGCCCGAAAGACATGACAAGAAACTCATAGTGCCCATATATAGTCCTGAAAGCAGTCTTCATAATATCTGAATCCTTGATCTTCAACTGGTGATAGCCCAAACAGAGATCAATCTTGGAGAACACCCTCACTCCCTGAAACTGGTCAAATAAATCATCAATGCGAGGTAGAGGATACTTGTTCTTCACTGTTACTTTGTTCAATTGCCTGTAGTCAATGCATATTCTTATGGTGCCATCCTTCTTCTTCACATACAAAACCGGTGCACCCCACGGTGACATGCTAGGCCGAATGAACCCTTATCTAGGAGTTCCTGAAGCTGATCCTTCAATTCTTTCAACTCCGCTAGTGCCATACGATATGGCGGAATGGAAATGGGCTGAGTTCCCGGCACCAGGTCAATACCAAAATCAATATCCCTGTCCGGTGGCAGTCTACAGGAAATACTTCGGGAAACTCCCTCACAATTGGGACAGAATCAATGCTAGGAGTCTTGGCTCCAACATCCCTCACAACGCCAAATGCGAAAGGCAACCCTTCCCAACCATACGCTGGGCCTTTAAGAATGAAATCACCTTGCTAGGAACATAGTCAGACACACCACGCCACTCGATCCTCGGTACACCTGGTATAGCCAGAGTGACTGTCTTAGCAAACAATCCAGAATAGCATGACACGGAGATAACCAGTCAATGCCCAAAATAATATCAAAATCCTCCATGCTCAATAGCAATATATCAACTCGGGTCTCCAGACCCCCAATAGTCACCAAACATGACCGATACACATGGTCTACAATAATAGAATCGCCCACCGGGGTAGATACATGAACAGGTAAAGCAAGACACCCTCGGGTCGTACCCAAATAATGAGCAAAATATGAGGACACATAAGAATAGGTGGAACAGGGATCAAATAAGACTGAGGCATCCCTGTGGCAGACTGAAATAATACCTGTAATGACAGCATCTGAAGCAATAAAATCTGTCCTGCCCTGAAGAGCATAAAAGCGAGCCTGACTACCGCCTGATCGACCTGCACCTCTGGGGCGACCCCTGGATGCTTGACCCTCACCCCTAGCTAGCGGGGCGGGTGCTGAAGAAACTGGACCAGAAGACGAGGGCTGACCCCTCTGCTGAGATGAGCTAGCAGCACAACGAGGACACTGCCTCCACATATGCCCAAACTCTCCGCAGTCATAACAACTCCCGGGTACTGGATAATGGGGCTGAAGGGAACCCCTCATGTTGGAGTGACTAGCTGATGCACTCGGCCTAGAAGAACCCTGAACATACGGGGCACGAGATGAACTCTGTGCTGGAAGAGCACTGAGTGAAGGCTGACTCTGCTAAGAACCATGATAACCACGACCTGAAGATGCTCCACGATACTCGGGACGGGCCTACTGAGCGGACCTGAAAGAACGACCCCTACCCTGCTGGAACTGGCCCCTCGAAGGAGCGCCACTGAAACTTTTAGAACTTCGAGGCCTCTTAGCCTCCCTCTCCTCTCGATCCTGACGGCAAACCGCCTCAATTTCTCGAGCTATATCAACTACCTCCTCGAATGAAGCACCTAGTACTCTCTCCCTAGTCATAAGAACACAGAGATGGTAGTTAAGGCCATCAACAAATCTCCTAATCTGCTCCCGATCTGACGGAACCATCCAGACGGCATGACGAGCCAACTCTAAAAACATATCTCATACTGAGACACATTCATATATCCCTTCCGTAGCCACTCAAACTGCCTGCGCAGCTCCTCTCTGTAGGACTGCGGTACATACTTCTCAAAAAAGAGAGTGGATAACTCCTGCCAAGTCAAAGATACTGCACCACCCGGCCTACGCCTCTCATACGCCTCCCACCAAGTAAAGGCAACCCCAGTAAACTGAAAGGTGGTGAATGCCACACCACTAGACTCAAGGATCCCCACTGTATGGAGCATACACTGATACCTGTCAAGAAAACCCTGGGCATCCTCGCCCTCAACACCACTGAATGTCGGAGGCTGGAGTCTACCAAACCTCTTGAGGCGACGCTGCTCATCCTCAGGAATAGCTGGAACCCTTAACTCCTGCAATGGTGCAACTGGCTGAGCTGGAGGTGCCTCTAAAGTTTGTAATCCCTGCACTACCTGCTGAGGTGTGCGAGCAGCGGGGGTCTGATTGCCTCCCCAAGCCTGCGAAGTAGCTGCTGCTGTGGTGGCTGAAATGGCCTGAGCTAGGCCAGTGCAAACTGTCAAAATCTGAGCCAAAGTCTCTTGAAGACCCGGAATCACAATGGGCACAACTGGTTCCTGAACTGGTGTTGCTGGAGCCTGGTCCTGAGCTGGGGCAACTGGAGGATCAACCGGTGCTGCCCCTGCCGCTCTACCTTTGCCACGACCACGACCGTGTCCACGGCCTCTGGTGGCCTCAGTGGGTGGTACTGGTGGTCGTCCGTCTCGTCCGATAGCTCGTGTCCTCACCATCTATGAGAGAATAGAATAAAGAGAAATTTCGTACTCGGATCAACAAGTTCGCACGACAAGAATTTCAAGAATGTGAAGTTTTCCTAAAGGTTCCGCAGCCTCTCGAGGATAAGTACAGACGTCTCCGTACCGATCCGCGAGACTCTACTAAACCAGCTCATGACTCGCGAGACCTAGTAACCTAGGCTCTGATACCAACTTGTCATGACCCAATCCAGTACCCGACAAGGCCAACCAGAACAACACCAACACCTCTTTTAAAGCAATTAATTAACAATAACAATTCGAACACATGCTTAATATAGCAAATAATGCGGAAATAGCGATAATAACGAGGGAAACCATCCCAAAACAGCCTAAACCGGGGTGTCTCAAGTCATGAGCTACTACAGAGTTCGTAATGAGTCTACGGAAGACAAGGGGCTATGGACGTCAACAGCTACCTCGTCACTCCAGCTCGCTGCCTGGTCTGGAAAGTACTCCGACCCAGTGAGTAATATGAGTACTCCGACCCAGTGAGTAATAATAATAAATAATAACCGAAGGCATGAAAACACATAACTGCACAAAGACATTCTATATCGGCAGTAAAACAGTAAAACAGTAAAGAGTCAGATGAAATATCCTTTTAAAAACCAGTAAATCAGGTAAAACAACAAGTAAATAGTGAGTAGAAATCTTCCCCTCGGGCCCAGTATCAATCGCTCAGAACAGTATCAGCCCCTCGGGCTCAGTATCAGTCACTCAGCATAATATCAGCCCCTCGGGCTCAGTATCAGTCACTCAGCATAATATCAGCCCCTCGGGCTCACTCTCATATTACATGGGTACCCGCGCTCACTGTGGGTGTGCAGACTTCGGAGGGGCCCCTTACGGCCCAAGCGCTATATCAACATAAGGCCTGAAAGCCTTCTCACATCATACTCGAGGACTGAAAGCCTCCTCACATCACACTCAAGGCCTGAAAGCCTTCTCACTTTACTCACGAGGCCTGAAAGCCTCCTCACATCATTCACAAGGCCTGAAAGCCTCCTCACGTCACTCCAGCCACCTCGTGGCATATAAATGTATCTCAGGCCCTCAGCCTCACTCAATCCAGAAAACATCATAAGCCCCTCGGGCATCAATAGAATAGTAATGCTCAGCCCAAACAGCAGCGGAAATATCAATTAAGTCAAAAATTCAATTAAAGTGGCTAAGTTTGTAAAACAGTATAATCAACAGGACTGAATTCAAGTAATATATCAAATAGTGAGGAAAGAGTGATAAAAATCCACGAAGGACTCAAGTAGACGGCATGAAGCCCAAAATATGGCAAGAAGCCAAAATCATGGTGATAACCAACATATCTCAGTTAAATACGCGGTAAAATATCAAACGGGATAGACCAAGTCACAATCCCCAGTAGTAAATAACCCCGCGCTCATCATAAAGCGCGTGTTTCACCTCAAGATAGCACTACGTTATGCAAATCCAGGGTTTCAAACCCTCAGGATATCATTTACTATCATTACTCACCTCAAGCTGGCCAAAATCCTAGCTCGCTATGCCCTTGCCTCGTAAATCGACCTCCTCGCGCGTCGAATCTAATCAAAACCACAATGAATACATTACAATAGGCTAAGGGAACATACCCTAATCTAAAAGACTCAAAAAATATCGAAATTCACGAAATTTGCAAAACCCGAGCCACGGGCCCACTTCTCAAAAATTTGAAAATTTAATATCATCCGATTCCTTATCTCGCCACGAGTCTATACATACCAAAAACTCCCAAATCCGAGCCCAAATGGCCCGTCAAATCCCACTTTGAAATATCAAATTCCAAGCCCTAGCTTTTCCCCCTTTTTGATAATTTTTCATAAATTTCTAGGTTAATTCTAAAGTTAAATCATATATTTAGGTCATAGAACTCACCTCCAATCACACCCAGTCGAAATCACCTTCAATTACCGTCCAAAAGCTCTTAAGTTTGTTCAAATATGGTGGAAAAATACCTTAGCTCGCAGAACAAAATGAAAAATTAAAACCCCTTTTCTGTCCAGGCCTTTTCGCTTCTGCAGCCCATACACCGCATCTGTGGTTTCCGCTTCTGTCGAATTCCACCGCTTCTGCGGAGTTCCACTTAACCGCCTGGACCGCTTCTGCGAATGCCGCATATGCGGACCACCATCCGCTTATGTGGAAGTCCTCCAATGACCCAAAATCCGCACATACAACTCCCTTACCGCATCTGCGGCCCCTTTTCCGCAGATGCGGAAATACCAGATATCAGCAACTTCAGAAATGCAACAAGTCCAAAATTCACCCCGATGGCCATCCGAAATCACCCCGAGGCCCCCGGAACCTCAACCAAAAGTGCCAACCCATCCTAAAACATCATTCAAACTTGATCCAATCATCAAAATGCCACAAAAACACCAAAACCATCAAATTACATCGGATTCAAGCCTAAGTTCTTCTAAAACTTCCAAAATATGCATTTAATCAAAAACCCGACCAAAACACCTCAGAATGACCTAAAATTTTGCACACACATCCGAAATTACCTAATAAAGCTACAGCAACTCTTGGAATCCCATTTCGACCCTCGGACCAAAATCTTACCTATCAACCGGAATTCGTCAAAATACTAACTTCGCCAATTCAAGCCTAATTCTACACCGGACATCCAAAACCAATTCTGATCACGCTCCTAAGTCACATATCATCCCTCGAAGCTAACCAAATCACCGGAAATCACATCTAAGCCCTCTAACTCATAAGTCAACATCCGGTTGACTTTTCCAAAACAAACCTTTCTTAAAGAGACTAAGTGTCTCATTTCCTTCCAAAACCAATCCAATTCGACTCATTCACCTAAGACTCTTATAATGAAACATAAGGAAGCATAAAATGAGGAAAATGGGGTGGTAACTCACGTGATGACGGGCCGGATCATCACAGCATGTCAGACGTATAGTCTTATGGCCCATGATGAAAGACATGGTTTCTGGATGAAGGCATATGGCTCGTGATGCTGTGGCAACTCAATATAACCGTGGGGTGGAGGATAAGACATAGGCAACTCTGCAGAGGGTGGAAAAGAGGGAGTATTATTATCTACCCTCCTCTTTCCCTTCCTAGCCTTTTCTCGACCCCGAGAACCAGTAGGGTCATTGTTACCTTGACTCTTGCCTGCCATTTGCATAATATAATACATGTTTAGATTGAAACATATAAGAAACTAGCTATAAAACAAGAGTGCTATAAAAAATCAACTTTTTAAAGCTCATCAACGTATTGTTCCTCGTCCGAGAATTCTTCGTCCTCACTTGTTTGAGCTTCATCAGTTGATTCTTCGTCCTCATTTTCTATAATTGCTACTTTATTTATATCAACTTCTTCCACTATGCATTCAAGATGTTCCAAATCATTTTCTAACTGATCATCCACTATTTGGTGAACACTAGAGATATCGTTTTGATATGCAACATCTAGCACATTCTCGATTTTCACCCTACCTATAGGCTTAATTTTTATTACAATCTACCAATTGGACTTATTCCACCATAATGTATAAGGAGCATAATACACTTGCCTAACATTATGTACAATTATGAAAGGATCATAGCGATCATACTCCCTCATATGATTAACCTCAATTATGTTGTATTGGTTGTATACTCTTGTACCTCTTTTTGGATTTAGGTCAAACCACTTGCATCTAAAGAGTATCAATTTCTTAAATGGCTAACCTGTATATTCTAGTTCTATTATTTCTTTGAGCACACCATAATAATCAATATCTCCACCTTGGTTGCCGTCACCACCTTGAACCCACACCCCGTTGTTGTTCCTATTTTTATTTTTAGAGCAATCCTCTGTATGGAACTTATAACCATTCACTACGTACTTAGACATTGTTGTGACCTCAAGCCCAGGTACCCAAGATATATCTTGCGAAAATTGGTGTACACCATTATTTAGATTATTTACCTACATAGTAGTGTTAAAAAAATTCATAAGTTAGTATAACTTACAAACATTATTTACCTACATAGTGTTAGAACATTATCAGGATAAACTTACAAATTGTTTGAACCACGTATCAAATCTCGTATATACAATATCATGGCCAAATTGACCCACGAAGTGATTGAACACATCAAATATTTTTAATAGTTGCATCAAAATGTAATCACAGTAAATTTTATATTTTAATAACTAGTAAATCAATACTTACTTGAAAAATGGTACAACTATATAGTCATTGCAATTACTTCCTCGTAGAAAAGAATAGTCTTTTCAGTTAATTAGAAATATAGTTCAGGTTATCACTTGTCAGTAAGTTCTATCATGGACATGAATAATATTTGATAAATTGATATCTTCTGATCCCTTGCTGCCCATCCTTTTCATTCTTCTCTTCTCTCGCTTAATTTCTTCTCTCGCCGAGACCTAGACAAATAGAAAAGATTACCTAATTTTTGTCGTTGCCTCTGTTGATACTGTCCTCAAATGTTAAACAAGCTCAGGCTCAAGCTCAAGTGATATAAGCTTTGATAGAACTTGGACTTAATATCATTTTGGCTTGGTACTTTAAATTAACTTCACTATGTACTCAAGTTTCTGTTGGGATTTTAAGCTATTAATGCTTAAAATTGTCACGACCCAAAATCCACTAAGGTTCGTGGTGGCGCCGGACACCTCTGTCAGGCAAGCCAACTAGAATACTTAATTAAATTCTCGTTATAACAATTTTGAAAATATTTCTTTTATACGATTTAAACAAGACTCAATATATTCCTCCGAATAAATAAATAAAATATTTAAACAAATTTTAAGATTTCCAAATAATCCAAATACATTCCCAGAACCCGGTGTCACAAGTACATGAGCAACTACCGATAGTGAAAATAAAATACAACCTCAGTCCGAAATATGGTGGACAGGGACTAAAATACAAAGGCTGAAAGAAACTACACTAGCTGCGGTAGCCTTGAATGATGCAGCTCACCTAGTCCCAGAAACGTCCGTGCTGCTACACCCAGTAGGCTGCTAGAGGTGTATATACCTGTGCAATAAAAATGCACAGAAGTGTAGTATGAGTACGTAATCAACGTGTA